>KZ309591.1:0-44135 GCA_000376725.2 Ladona fulva
CTTACGGAGACATATATTTGATCCCTGAGTTAAGATCCGTGCGTTTAAGATGGCACAAGTTTTTCTGGGGCCCACTGCAATTGACAAAATATATATTGCACAGAAAATGTAGCCATCATTATGGTTTTTGGAGAATTTTACATTATTTCAATTTATAGAGATTCCCTAAAGAAATTTTGTGATATTATCCAGGAAAAAAATCAAGAGTGCGCAACGTAAAAGAAAGAGTGAAAGAAAATAGCGATACGTACCTTCTTTGCTTTCATATTTTTAAGCATCAATCTTTTCGGCAAGTCCTCTATTTATTCAGTATACTTCAGAGTAACTGTAATATTGTTTAACGGCGGAGGGTAAATACTCATGAACCGTCTAAGAAACAGCACTTCTTAAATCAACGGCGCGCCACTTTGTTACATAAAGTATGTAAATATTCAATTATTGTCGTTAAAGAAGAGTATTATAAAGGATAAAAGAAACAGGCTTATAACATGGTATAACTAGTTTTTATTTTACTCGATGATTTTCCTCATTTTGCTTCAACATCGGCTACAAGTTGAAGAATTTCGCGAAAAATCGAAGACCGGCATTTCTCGTAAAAATCGGTCAAGTTTGACCCCCTGTATCATTCTAAAGCGTATTAAATAACGTAAATTACTTTCATATCGATATGGAAAATTAATTTTAGAGTGACTATGCGAAGTTTCAATGTTTCAAAAACCATTTTGGCCGTTTTTTTTTATTCAAGCACACTGCGGCGTCTTATTTTCGTGGCGGTTTTTCGAATATGGCGTACAGGTAGAAAATTACGCTGGGGGGGGGAGTCAACTGTTAGGAATACAAATACAATTATTTCCTTTCAACGAAAGCTTACAAGATTTTAGGTAAAACTCAAAAATCCAACAAACAACAAAACCATTAGAAATCGACTTCGACCAAATGGAAAATAAACTCCGGAAAAGCATCTCTTATCTGAAAAACAAAGAATAATGATAATTTAATGAACTGTATGTTATGACAGTTATTCTGCGAATACTCGAATGTTTCTCATTTGGAAGAATAAACTGAGAACAATGAGGAAGAACGAGTGCGAAGGGAGAGGATTATCCACTTGGGTTGCGTATTACACATTCTTATCGGGGTTACGAAGAAAACGCAACATCGCCGAGACTATAAAAACTCATTAATTACTACAAACTCTGAGAAAAAACGAATACATAGGCCAGATCAAAAGCTCAATTTCCCAAAAATAAACAAGAACACCTTTCCTTGTTTATGGGCTCGTTTATTCTGGAATACTTAGATACGGAATTTGAAGCAGTCGAGGAAATTATTAAGATAAATTACACTAAACTCAAAGGCGTAAGATTTATGACCTAAAAACATGTTTACTTTACCGATGAAAATCCGAACCGCCGTCTGAAGTAATTTTAACTTAACTGCAGTAATTTAGGAGTATAAACTCTTAAGAGGCCAAAACTTAAATGCATTAGGAACGAAAAGATTAAATGTCAACGAGGTGATTAATAAATTCTCTTCTCCTGGGAAATAAGCAATTGAAAAGCAAAGAATAGAAGGTGGTTCGCTAGATTTAGTATTTCCCGATTGGGATTCAAATTAAATATACATCTAAGCGATATACGAGAACAACCGCAAAGAAAATAGATGATTACTTCGCACAAGAAAATTTCTCAATGAAAAATGGACATGAAAAAAGCCACGACAAGCTCGGGCAAGATGCCTCATTTGGTAAGAGCTGCCGCTCGACAGGTCCTAGCTCGTATCCCGGCCCTTTCAGAATTATTTATGTCCGTTTTTCCTTTGGTAAGCAACTGCAATTTTCCGCATCGTCATTTGGCGCTAACTTTTTATCATAACCGTATCTAAGATACCCTGGCTCACGAGAAAGCAACATGTCTATTAATTTTCCCATTACGTAGAAGGGAAATATTTGCCTAAATTAGTGTCCTATTCAATGCGGTCAGACTCGACCACCGCACCAGAGGTTGATCGAGTCCACTCACATTTTACTCATTTCCATATATTTAGCACATTAATGCAAATAAAAAAATTGTTAGAAATAACGATGATCGGGTAATGACTGTATAATGTTGAATATATTATAATGTTGACTAATTAATGTAGCTAAGCACCTTGTTAAATTAAGTCTAAGAACATTTTCTGCGGATATCAAATACTTAAATTACAACAACCGCATAATTCGGCAAATGAACAGTAGGAATTTGTGGATGATTGGATTATTCTCCAATATTCATTACGGAAAAGGCGGTTTCTACTGATATATTGAACGAGGACATTTAATTATATGGGTAAAAAATAAATAAGCGGATGCTCTCAAAATGCGGCTATAATGAAAATATTTCATATTTTTCCCTCAAATCGATATGGTAGCAATTTCGTTAGTAACATTTTTCCATAACAAAACTCTTTCCAAAGGACCTATCCACACCCTAAATCTGAATTTCACATGGAACATGTCAGAAACTGATTACAGAAATGGCATCCGTTATCTCTGAATGGACTGAGGACAGTAATGATTTACTGTTACCCTTAATTCTTTAAACTCATTTTAATTCTTTACTCCTTTTCTCCTAATATTAATTCTTCAACATTCCGGAATAAATTAATTAACTAACTAACTAAAATTTGCCAGCATACTAAAACTAACAACATGCAATTTATTAAATCTACTTCAAAAGTAGTGGAATAATTTGCAATTAATAAAGAAACACATAAGTGTCATTGATACCTGAAATTTAAGTTAAAGTTGTAAAAACAAAATTGAATGGTATCTACTGAATTTAATGACAGACCTCATATTAATTTAAAAGTCTATTAATTAAATATTAATCAAATTAAATACTTCTTCTAGTCCCGAGAAGAAAACAACTTCAAAGTTTAAACCAAACGTTTCTACGGGATGACATATGACCTTAATTCAGACTAGGAAGTGAAAACTCCAATACCGAGCGCGGTGGCAAAGTGCTTAGCGTACTAGCGCTCCAACCTTAAGATCCCGAGTTCGAGTCCTGGAAAAATCGGATTTTTATTTTAGGGATTGGTGGTGTAAGTGTTCGTCTATTGTTATAGCTCACGCCTCTCCCCTAATTGTCCAATGAGAGGACACCGGAACATAAATACATAAATAAAATAACACGAAGTAGCAATACCGATCACCAGATGATGTTATCTATAATCAAAAAATGAGCAACTGTTGGTCATGAAATTTTCAGAAGATTGATAAGGAAAACATTAAATCACGCACTCACATCTCTAGTATATCATACGGGTAAAAGGAGAGCGCAATTCATAAATAGCAATTATCTAGTATTGGTCTTAAACTTGCTAGTAAACACCTTTCTTTGGAAGCCGGACCTGTACTTTTTTTTCGTGATCTTGATAACGATCTCCCTTGAACTCCTTCCATTTACGGCGATCAAAATCCAAAACTATGATAAAAAGAATCAGAACCTACCGACGAAATCCATTAAATAAATTTGGTAGTTTTGATTCCCTCAGGCACTCGGAAAAGCGATGACAATTCCGAATTGTTTTTGGAAAGACCTCTTCATCTAAAAATTCCTCGGTATAATACACAGCAAAAGGTCGTATTTATCATATTTATTTAAAACGCTGCAATTAGGTCGGTGGACCAGGTGGCAACTGTCAAGGGGATTGTCAGAAAAATAATAGTGAGATCTGTGCGTCATTCGCCCAAAGACGGTCATATCTAGATGAATCAAATATTTTTCAATTGTTTTTTGATACAGGGCAGAGACAAATGTATCTTTCATTTACTTTTGTCTCAGCTTTGGATATGTCTGTGACGATATGATAACTACTGAGGTATGAGTGACGCTGATTAATCGCATTGATTTAAGTTTATGGAATGCTATAAAAAGTGATACTTGTAATGGTGCATCACGTATATGGACTTGTACTACTTATAGTATTAATGCTCAATGAGGAAAGGGCAAGGGAAAATTACCTCACTCCTCATCTCGCCTAGTAAGCCTCATTTCCCTCTCTTAGCTGTTGATTGTTAATGGTAAAGGAGACGAGGTCCCAATCACCCTCCAGGCTGCACTTTTCAACATATACACAGTTTTCTTTTCGTTCATCTTACCCAGGGATCTTCAAATCACGGACCGCTGAAGGTTTTTATGCGTCCCGCGAGCAATTTGGAAGTTAAACTCGTAAGACTCTCATGCTAAGACGTTTAATACTAAAACCTATCTCTTTCCGAACATTTCTGTTGTATGGAAATTATAAGTACTCTTACAAATAAAACCTACTGCAGTAATTCCTTTTTAAGAACGACACACACACTATTAGAAAAAATATAATTTGAAGATCGTTAAGATCCGGCTCGCCTCTCAAAAATCTCGGAAAACCCTTAAAAAGTGACGTGCGATTATGATTGCGTGCGGATGTTTGCTAAAGACTTTTAATGAGTAGTCTATAGCCGAAGAGAGCGATGCATGTTTATTTCAGAAAATCAAATCCACAGAAACGATCTGAAGTGGCCTCGACGTACCAGGAGCTCGACCTCAGGAAATGCCAAAGACACTAATTTCTCCATAAGAATAAATTGCGGCACAATTTGAAAATTAATTTAACGTAATATGAAAGCGGAGAAAGAAGAAAGATAAGAAAGGAAATTTAAAGCAATATGAAGAGATTCAGTACGCAAACAAAACGCCAGTACCAACATCTTACGGCATCATTTCTTGGACAAAAAGAATCGATGGTTCGATCCCAGAGATCCCCTATCCTTTGGAGATCATGAGACGACATAAATACCTAGGACTTTAACTCGGTAGTAGTTTTTCCTTCAAAGAGCATATTCGAAGCGTAGTAGGAAAAGCGAATGCAAAGGTTAGCGAGGAGGATTCTGAGATGTTCATCGATAGTAAAAGAAATAGTGCACTTTTCCCTAATTCGGCCTCTCCTCGAGTATTGCTGTGCAATCTGGGATCCTCACGAAGTCCTCGATGGTCCAACGTAGAGCGGCTAGGTATGCCAAGAGAGATTTTAGATTCGATGTTGTGTTTGATGGTGATTCGATGGTGTTTCGGCTATGATACAATGTCTCGGGTGGATTTCCCTTATGGATAGATGACTTGATTAACGACGTAAGCTTTTCAAAAGGTTTATCACTACAGATCTCGTCGACGAGATAGCTGATATTGTTATTCCAGTTAGCAACTGCCGCGAGCTGCGAAGGAAAACTAATAATATAACAGCTAATATAATATAATAATGGCTAATAGTAGTTAGGGTGATAAGATTATCGGTAAAAAAATTAATCTTGGTAAGCGATATTTGGTGGAATTCCATCTTCACAATAACACAAAATGATTATATTTGTACTATTCCACAGCGGTTTTAATGTAGCACGACCGGGTTTCGACGTATTCACGTCATCATCAGGTGGCTCAGAAACTAAAACTAGTTTTAGTTTCTGAGCTACATTAAAACCGCTGTGGAATAGTACAAATATAATCATTTTGTGTTATTGTGAAGATTATCAGTGTTTTTACACCCCCTTCCATGCGGCCCTGGAGGCTTGCAGGGTTTAAATGTAAATGTAATCTGGAAATACTTCCGTAAAAGAACTAAATTTCGTAACTAATTTTTAGATAATTAGAACTAATTTTTTTCCCAACAACCTTATTTTCATTGGCAAATTTACATTAGAAGTAATGGGCGTGGGGACCATTACCTCCAACTCAAATTAAAGGTATGAACTTTAATTAAATTACGTGATGAGTCGATAAATGAAAGATCTAACTAGTTGTATAGGTTATAACGCCAAATATGGTTTCCATGAATAAAAAATCTTTTCTGTGTATTATTTTTGCAAATAAAGTTAGCAAACATAATACATAGCAAAAGTTTACATTTAACGTTTTACTAACTAAACGAACAGCTAAAAAACCAAACGTATAAACCCAAATAAAAATTATGCATTTAAGGGCTAAAACTTATTCTTGCGACATTTCTGCGTTTTGTGTTCTATTGTTTTAGTATTAATGCCATTTATTTCGAAATGAATAGTTAAAGTTATTCTCTTCACTTTAATTACTGAGGCGACCGTAATTGTTGTCGGAATTCAACGACAAATGTAAATAAACTCCGAAATATTTCAAGCGTCAAACAAAAACTGGGACGTTATTCTGTACTATAGCACAAGAAATAAACACTGCGGCTATGATTTCGATGTGAGGCATCCACTGTGGTGGATTACGGATTACCGCCACATTAGGAATCCATTGAACCATTTACCACTCGGAGCCACTGTTAAAGCTATCAAAATTGATTGCAATGTAAAAATTAATTAAATCTGTTTCGTAAACTTTACGAGAAATCTACGTTATATTGATAATTCCAAATTTTCAAATAGGAAACTACAGAAAATGATAAAAATGAGAATAACTTTCAAAAATTCTTTCAAAAAGTACCCCTCCCAATGTCGTACTTCAATTATTTCTAGTTAAATTTTATCAGTGAAATAAGGTCTACCACGAAACGAAACCTCTATATACAATTTTTACCGAAATTACCGACATCCGATGGCATACAATAATGTTTAATGAAATGACTCTAAAATTTAAACCAATGCGGTGTATATATTTATAAATTCATCCAGTTTATTCGTGGAATCAGCGTTAACAATAACTGGTCTCTGTAACTACCGATANTTTACCGAAATTACCGACATCCGATGGCATACAATAATGTTTAATGAAATGACTCTAAAATTTAAACCAATGCGGTGTATATATTTATAAATTCATCCAGTTTATTCGTGGAATCAGCGTTAACAATAACTGGTCTCTGTAACTACCGATAATAATCGATGCATTTCAAATAAATGTCAATCACGGGCGTAATCGACAACAAAACGCAGCCAAAACAAGAATGAGAACAATTACAGTTGAAGCCGTCGGATGAACAAAAACGGAAGGTTCCCAATTATTTATTCCATTTCCATCAACGTATTATAATAACTGAAGGAATAAGACAGAGTACTTTGGAAAAACGCATTCTTTCTTACGGAGACATATATTTGATCCCTGAGTTAAGATCCGTGCGTTTAAGATGGCACAAGTTTTTCTGGGGCCCACTGCAATTGATAAAATATATATTGCACAGAAAATGTAGCCATCATTATGGTTTTTGGAGAATTTTACATTATTTCAATTTATAGAGATTCCCTAAAGAAATTTTGTGATATTATCCAGGAAAAAAATCAAGAGTGCGCAACGTAAAAGAAAGAGTGAAAGAAAATAGCGATACGTACCTTCTTTGCTTTCATATTTTTAAGCATCAATCTTTTCGGCAAGTCCTCTATTTATTCAGTATACTTCAGAGTAACTGTAATATTGTTTAACGGCGGAGGGTAAATACTCATGAACCGTCTAAGAAACAGCACTTCTTAAATCAACGGCGCGCCACTTTGTTACATAAAGTATGTAAATATTCAATTATTGTCGTTAAAGAAGAGTATTATAAAGGATAAAAGAAACAGGCTTATAACATGGTATAACTAGTTTTTATTTTACTCGATGATTTTCCTCATTTTGCTTCAACATCGGCTACAAGTTGAAGAATTTCGCGAAAAATCGAAGACCGGCATTTCTCGTAAAAATCGGTCAAGTTTGACCCCCTGTATCATTCTAAAGCGTATTAAATAACGTAAATTACTTTCATATCGATATGGAAAATTAATTTTAGAGTGACTATGCGAAGTTTCAATGTTTCAAAAACCATTTTGGCCGTTTTTTTTTATTCAAGCACACTGCGGCGTCTTATTTTCGTGGCGGTTTTTCGAATATGGCGTACAGGTAGAAAATTACGCTGGGGGGGGGAGTCAACTGTTAGGAATACAAATACAATTATTTCCTTTCAACGAAAGCTTACAAGATTTTAGGTAAAACTCAAAAATCCAACAAACAACAAAACCATTAGAAATCGACTTCGACCAAATGGAAAATAAACTCCGGAAAAGCATCTCTTATCTGAAAAACAAAGAATAATGATAATTTAATGAACTGTATGTTATGACAGTTATTCTGCGAATACTCGAATGTTTCTCATTTGGAAGAATAAACTGAGAACAATGAGGAAGAACGAGTGCGAAGGGAGAGGATTATCCACTTGGGTTGCGTATTACACATTCTTATCGGGGTTACGAAGAAAACGCAACATCGCCGAGACTATAAAAACTCATTAATTACTACAAACTCTGAGAAAAAACGAATACATAGGCCAGATCAAAAGCTCAATTTCCCAAAAATAAACAAGAACACCTTTCCTTGTTTATGGGCTCGTTTATTCTGGAATACTTAGATACGGAATTTGAAGCAGTCGAGGAAATTATTAAGATAAATTACACTAAACTCAAAGGCGTAAGATTTATGACCTAAAAACATGTTTACTTTACCGATGAAAATCCGAACCGCCGTCTGAAGTAATTTTAACTTAACTGCAGTAATTTAGGAGTATAAACTCTTAAGAGGCCAAAACTTAAATGCATTAGGAACGAAAAGATTAAATGTCAACGAGGTGATTAATAAATTCTCTTCTCCTGGGAAATAAGCAATTGAAAAGCAAAGAATAGAAGGTGGTTCGCTAGATTTAGTATTTCCCGATTGGGATTCAAATTAAATATACATCTAAGCGATATACGAGAACAACCGCAAAGAAAATAGATGATTACTTCGCACAAGAAAATTTCTCAATGAAAAATGGACATGAAAACAGCCACGACAAGCTCGGGCAAGATGCCTCATTTGGTAAGAGCTGCCGCCCGACAGGTCCTAGCTCGTATCCCGGCCCTTTCAGAATTATTTATGTCCGTTTTTCCTTTGGTATGCAACTGCAATTTTCCGCATCGTCATTTGGCGCTAACTTTTTATCATAACCGTATCTAAGATACCCTGGCTCACGAGAAAGCAACATGTCTATTAATTTTCCCATTACGTAGAAGGGAAATATTTGCCTAAATTAGTGTCCTATTCAATGCGGTCAGACTCGACCACCGCACCAGAGGTTGATCGAGTCCACTCACATTTTACTCATTTCCATATATTTAGCACATTAATGCAAATAAAAAAATTGTTAGAAATAACGATGATCGGGTAATGACTGTATAATGTTGAATATATTATAATGTTGACTAATTAATGTAGCTAAGCACCTTGTTAAATTAAGTCTAAGAACATTTTCTGCGGATATCAAATACTTAAATTACAACAACCGCATAATTCGGCAAATGAACAGTAGGAATTTGTGGATGATTGGATTATTCTCCAATATTCATTACGGAAAAGGCGGTTTCTACTGATATATTGAACGAGGACATTTAATTATATGGGTAAAAAATAAATAAGCGGATGCTCTCAAAATGCGGCTATAATGAAAATATTTCATATTTTTCCCTCAAATCGATATGGTAGCAATTTCGTTAGTAACATTTTTCCATAACAAAACTCTTTCCAAAGGACCTATCCACACCCTAAATCTGAATTTCACATGGAACATGTCAGAAACTGATTACAGAAATGGCATCCGTTATCTCTGAATGGACTGAGGACAGTAATGATTTACTGTTACCCTTAATTCTTTAAACTCATTTTAATTCTTTACTCCTTTTCTCCTAATATTAATTCTTCAACATTCCGGAATAAATTAATTAACTAACTAAAATTTGCCAGCATACTAAAACTAACAACATGCAATTTATTAAATCTACTTCAAAAGTAGTGGAATAATTTGCAATTAATAAAGAAACACATAAGTGTCATTGATACCTGAAATTTAAGTTAAAGTTGTAAAAACAAAATTGAATGGTATCTACTGAATTTAATGACAATATACCATTAGTATACACAAATTCCTAAAATTATTTAAAATTCAAAAACTAGCATATACAATCAATAACAACAAAATCGATCAGTAATAATAAAATTTGATTTTGATCAGCTGATTTAGAATCCAAAAATTTCTAGAATATTAAATATTTTAAGTGACAGTACATTCACGACATCAAACATGTCACAATGAAACAGGAGCACAAACATCCATGCCCAAGGCAACATACTGTTATCTATTCAATTTATATATACAGCTGAAGATGAGAAGGAAGACAAATTATTTCTCCTAAAGCATGGGAAAGACAAACCAGAACAGAGTAGGTGAAAACAAATCATTTCTTAACTTGGAGACACTTATTATATCCCTGGAGTCCCATGAGAAATCAGCCTCTCAACTCCATCTTTCCACTTGTTTCCACAATGCCTTCTTTTCTTAAGAACTGTATTAGTTAATTTTTATTTAAATTTCTCCACCTCCAATCAACTGCCAAACTTGTATTGACCCCTATCAATATCATTTAGACCCCTGGATGGTCAATATCAACGTAGTAAGAGAAGCAATATAATAAATGTGACAACAGAGTGGGGAGAGACTGATTTCTGATGGAACTTTTGGGAAATAATGAGCATCTCTGAGTTTTCAGATAAGTAAGTCACTTTTATCGACTCATATTTGATTTGTCTTCCTCCCCAAGCCCTAAAAGATGTCAATTTTTTTGCCCATTCTCAGCTGTGAGGATATATTGAATGGGCTATAGATATTGTCTTAGGTTAACCCCTAAAACAACAACACCGTCCTTAGCTTCAAGGACTAATTTTGACAATTTAACATTATTTTCAGGGATTAAATTGTTCACTTCATAAAATTCTGTGATTAGCTTAAGAAACTTCTAATCTTCTTTAAGTAAAGGCATTCCCACACCAAAAGCATTCCCTGCCTTTGTATTATTACAACTACATTCTCTTGGTGACAATAAAATATTTACCAGAGAGGGAATATAATGGTGACATTAAAATCATTTCTGAATTGAATCAAATATCAAGAAGTTTAAGGAGCAAATTATGTTATCCTATACAAAACTCCATCAGTTAAAACAATGTCAGAGATCTCACTTCCAAATCTTAACAAATCAAGCATTACTGACACTACTATAGATACCTGACCATGCATTTGAAGTAAGATATTTGCCCAAAATAAACTTCGCAATATCTTATATTTTTTCTCACTATTTATAATTTTTCCTAAGAACAAACCTGATAGATGTAGAAAGTTTCATCATGGCATGATTTGTGCGAAAAACTTTTAGGACAGCAAAGGAAACAAACTATAGGGGAGATAAGAGGTCTACAATGTAATCAAAATATATCCTGCTGGCAATGAGGCAAATGACTTACTGGCAGGAAATAACAATAATGGATGTTCCAAATTCAAACCAGCTGAAGTGAAGATGAGTTTATAAACAAATATTAACCATTTATGAATCAAAAGATGTAGAAAAATATCTGAATCTAAAAACAAAACGTCTATAGTAAATGGCGAACCCAAAAAGAGCCAAGCAATAATAACTTTGAAGTGTTGTAATATTTAATATAATATTTTTGTTTGAATCAAAACAGATTAAGCAAGGATGCCAGATAAAATAAAGGAAGGGAAGAATAACAGTCTGACAGCTGATAACTTTAAGACATGTATAATTAAAGTATAGTATTAAAGAGGGCATAGCTGTATCCTTTGTTGTCATATAGGGACTCTCCCTGGAGAGAGGACTAAAATGTTGTAAATGAAATGGAGCGGAGATGATGGTGTACACCGAAAGAATCATTTGAATAAATGCACAATAAATACATCAAAGATTTATATAATATCATTTTATCTTCACATGACTTTCTCTTGTCTTTTTTTCTAAAATAAACCCATATTCATATTTTGTTTATCAATGCGAAACTTGAGCTCCCTTTACAGTACTTTGACAAGATGTCAATCCTGTCATTGGAAATGATGATTATGGAAATAATACACAAATTGCATGTGCTACCCCATCCATTCTAAAGTATAAATGATATAAAATCGCAATAAGCTATATCGGAACCAGCTACTCATACTAAAATCCAGGCAAATAAAGGATTACTTTAAAGTATTACATGTTGAACAATTGATGATATAAATGCCTTATATTGGAGTCAAAAAATTACGTTCAGTTTCCCGTCAGAAGATTTTCCAGGTGCAAATTTTATAGGGCATTAACAGCAAATGAAACGTTTTAAAACGAATTGATGTCAAGAATTCAGCCGCATGAACATCGCGGTTTTGTTATCTGTTATAATTCCTCTGACTTCCACTATTTACGTCTTCAATAGTTTCAGTTGTATTCATTTCTCAGAGTTGTTAAGCTTTCTCTAGAGATTCTTTTCTATTCAAGAAATGCAATTTAATGAGTTAAACATTCGAAATACAGATGTATCTCGGAAAATGCTGAACATCAATATCGCCATAACAAGCTGTATACGATCGAACGCAAGTCAGACGGTTTGAGCGGGAAGTTCAACATTACACTCGATTCATGATATACTGAGGGGTGTTCCCTTCCATAACAAGAGAGTACTTCAAAAACCTGACAATGGCGTTCCTAATTAGGATGGCATAACAAAGAATTCAACTCGAAACAACCTCTCAGCCCAGTAAGTAGGGAGAAGTTTAAAAATATCCTGATTGTGAGCACAATACTTAAAATTCACATGTAACATACCGATCCCCTAGAATGTATAATTCCTGGAGTGCTTCGCACAATAATGTAAAATACAGTCAGAATAGTTACCCCAAAATTCGAAAATCATCGTAGGAATCTTGCTCTAACTCGAGTAACAAGACCACTCCATGTGGATGAACAATTATGTACACTTACAGGTTTTCTTGAATAAAGACTTAGTTACATCGGGCAAAATATGATGCTGATGAGCGTTAATGAGAATCAAAATGCTAAGTGAGTTTTATCGCTATTGGGCAGCACAAAGAGTATCAATCGAAGCGAATTTAAAAATGCTGACCAGAACATGCAAAAAATTTAACCTGGGTGAATAATGTCCGAAGCGAAACATTGGAGCGGCAAATTCAAGTTGGGCAAAAATAAATAACAAATTCTTAAGTGGAATGATATTACTTCCAAATCGTACAACTTCTCTGTAGTTAAATAAAATCTAAATATGACGCAAAAGATAAATACCAAATAAATTTCTGTAAATAGCGTTTAACTCTCCCCAATGAGTAGTGCAACAGCTAACGAAATCCTGATAGCTAAATGCAAACTAATTGCACTTCTTACAGATACAGATACTACACGTTTCAGAGCAAAATAAAAACATAAAAGATGAAAATACATTGCTAATGAGCAGGACACGTATCATCTCATATTATACTTTATGACAAAAAGTGGAGTTATCATTCAACGAGTAATATTATACTAATGTTTACACCAGCGCAAGTTAAAACAAATGGAAATCAATGTCAACAAAATTGATAAGGAAATGGGAAACTTTCATTTCAGCGAATAAACATACCAGAATGCTTAGGGATAAATCAACATTTCATTACCGACATATTTACTTTGAAATCCAGACAACCTATAAACTCATTGTAGTAAACATTCCATTATTGTTTTGCATCTATAATTTTACATATAACAGTAGCAGCTAAACTTTATAAACAAATGGCTCCCTGAAAACTAACATAAACAAACATTCTCAATTCGAAGCAATTAATCGATGTCAGATATTAGCAAAGATCAAAAGACGAAAAGAACCAAATAGTTTATAACATATTCAATTATTGTTTATAGTGAGCACTTATATGTGAAGTTCATACAAAGTAATAACGCTCGTTTTAAATGAATACTATGATTATCGCTCTGAAACTAATCTGATTTAAAGATAAAATAATTCATTTGATGTAAACAAGCTGCCATACTGATACAATAGATATAACTTAGTCCCCAAGAAACCGTTGTTGTTGTACATTGTGGTCTTCTAATACCGGACAAACAGCCTTACAAATATGCAAGCAATGATCTTTGTTTACATCCCATGCGGAAACGTCATCTATAGTGGGCATGGAGGCCGAAAACTTCGCAGATTCATGGCACAATGCTCTTGTGGTGACCTTCCGCACAATAACTCCAATCCATTAATTCAAGTGTTTTCGCAGTATTTAACAATAAAATAGAATGCCTCCAAGTTACTTTGCTTTGATAAGAGAATGCAAGATAGAAAACGTACACCTCTTGTAACCAAGAAGTACATTACACAATTGGTGTGGGGACAAAGAATAGCAACATAGCGAAATTTTCACATAAGATCTCTACGGCCAACTACTCATGCATATACATAAAATCTGGTTAAAAAAATGGCAGAAACATAGGAAACTTACCTGGTTGTTTATTGGCTATCTTATTAAAACAATTTTGAAACACTTCATAAAGATGCATAGGCTCATCGTCGCTAGTTGCCATCTTGAATTTCACAGCCTAAGACAGCTTTCTACCTCCACCATCGAAGAGAAACTGCTGTTATCTTGGTTACGCCGCCAAAATTCACGCCTGGCGCTGCAATCGCTTGATTTATCTACCATACATGTTAGCGGTGGTCGAACTTGGAAGTTGTATTGCAAGAGTTAAATTGAAATTATCTTAATCCAACATGAATTATATACTTCTTCGTGTACAGAGAATAATAATCAAGAAAAATTCTTTAAGAGTCACTGAGCAATCAGTCAAAATTGTCTTCTTCAAGGATAATTGTTGATCATCGATTGGGATATCTACTATTTCAGCAGTAAGAACATATGACATGAAAATTATAAAAGCTAATTGACGGAAATGTTAATCAGTTTTCCCTTCTTTTACAGAGATGAGTGTTGATATCTTTTCCTCGTTGGAAAAAAATCTTGATTGAAGAGGGGAAATTTGAAGCCATTCGATGAATCTCTTGGTTAAAACGTTGTATATGTAAGTTTACATTTCATGGCAAAAGCCGTGGATAGTGTATGTGAAGTAAAATTCATTTCGAGGTGCTTTAATAAGAGTGGATTGACATAATCATGGAAAATTTATCATTAAACTTATCGAGGATTTTACCTATTATAACCATGAAATTACTTATGGTCCTGTTACCTATTATGACGAGAATATTTTAAATATTGAGCATACATTAAGTCGATTAAATTTAGGCCACTGTAGCACCAATTGGTGAAGGGGTACCATTATAATAAGCACAATTATGAAAGCTACCATGCTTCAGCATAATTACCAACCTTCCTGCAATTATGCACCCTCAGAAATGGTCTCTACCAAGGTCTTTCATTGAGCAGTTCAGGCTTTAAACAAAACTTTTCAATTTCCCTAGCATGTAGCACTTTCCAGGTTTTCAATTAGTTGTTTAATGCTGTTAATTCTAATGATGTCAGCAACAAATGTACAAACTTAAAATCTCCCTTTGACAAAACAGTAAGTCAAGTACAAAACGTACATTTTGCCAACAAGCAATCTGTAACTAGAGCATGATTTTTTTTCTTTTTTTACACTTACAACAGCAATTTTATATATTCCATTAATCTCTACCAGTTGTTTTACAGGACAGAATTTTTACCTGATTACAATTTGCATCCCTCATTTCTGATGCATTCTGCCCTAAAATATAACTAAACTATCAAAATAACACACTGGATTAGCAATGAGTTCTCCTCCAAATATAATAATAAAAATATTTATTTAAAAAACACACAAGCTTAAAAATTTAAAAGAAATGATTAAGAGACATAGCACAATCAATCCCTGAATAAAATTTTATACATTTTCAGTGGGTGATTCACAAATGATTTCATACTCATCCTGCTTTTTTCTGATTGATAAAACTTTTCTCATCCTAATAATTTATCAATACCATGTTCCATTATGGACAATCGTCCCTAAAACCACGTTCTTTTATGCTCACACACTTTCTGATTTCACGTCCAATGGCAGCGCCCAATGGAGGAGGAACTGCATTGCCCACCTGAAGTTTAAGCATATTAATGAGAACTTATATTAGAGATAATTCCTGATTTGGAAAAGAGCTCACATTCATATCACTTAAAGACCAAGTGATGCATAAAATATTCCCACATATCTCTAAAGATAACTCATTTGAGCAAGAAATTTTGTTGAAAACAATGTCATGAAGATAGGCTATTAAAAATGCTTCCCAATAAGTGTCAAATTAATATTTTGGGATCATCAAGAATATTCTGTAACAAAGTATTTTAATAAATATTCATGAATCATACATGTAATTGAAAGCTTTGGAAATTAAATAGTATTAGAATTGAGCCTCATTGCAAACTGTACCTATAAGGATAATTCATGTATGACTTTTGGCTGTCATTATATCTCCAATTTGTATTCTAATTTAACTTAAAGGCGCTAAAAGGTATTGGAAATGCAAGCAAAACAGAAAATCTTGAATAACTGCATCCTTCCCACATCATAAGTTAAAATTATTTAAAGATAAACAAGAAATTTCTTTGGGATTCAGAAAAAAATAGCATAACATTGCCAAAGAAACCAATGAAACATATGTAGCATCACATTTAAAGATCTTAACAGCTTTAGTTCTACATCCCAAGCTCTGTTTTGAAACAATAAAAGAATTATTTTGATCCAATCCAAAGGTCTAGTAAAAAAAAAACTAAAAGCACATCTAGAATGTGGTAATGCATACTGACTATCTGACAAAGGGAGAGGTAAAGGGTACTGAGAAATAAAAAGGAGGATCAATTACCTGACGATGTTTATCAAGAACGTTTCCATAGAAGCGATATGTGTCCGTGAATCCTTGAGAGCGAGCACATTCTCTCACTGACACCACACGAGTTTGTTCAGGATGCAAAACACGACCCTACAATTCAAACAAATAAGAATTAAGCATGCTAACATTGGAACAAATCATTAGGATATTCCTGCATTTACTGTGTGATAACTTTCTTACATCTTGTTGACATTATCCACAACAGTATTTTACTAGAAAATTTTTTAGTCAGCAAAAGCACATGATTTTTCCTAATCTAAGTAAAAAAATTAAGTTAAATATTAAAAACTGAGTTAAACGAGAAAAAAAATCAACTAATCACACCACCAATCAAAGTAATCACAATTTTGTAAACAGTTTGATCACTAAATTTTTGCATTTTTCTAGTAACAACAGATGGAATATAATATGATATAGATGCTAGCAGTAAGCATTTTCAGACAAATTGTGGTAAACATCAGAAAATCCAGATTTGCATAAAAGCATCTCAATCCTAATTCACCTTTCTTGCATTTCTCAAGCATAGCTTAACTGAATGGTGTAAAACTTAAATCTATATAAGTACCTTTTTTAACTTAATGCATTAGCAACAAAAAATAGCTAAAAAAATTCATTACATTTCATGCATCTTTATAAACACTAATTTTTCTTAGCTGAAAATAATCAAATAATTCTTATTTTTTGTGGGATTTGCCTATATCCTCAAAGAAAAACACGAAGGTACAATTGTTCACTATTTTTGCAGATTAAAATAAATATTTGGATGAAATTGTGGAAAATTACACATTTTTGTTCTTGAAAAATTTCTATACAAATTATTTCAATTATAGCAGTTTAACTGATGATTTGGTCAAAAATAATTGATAGTAAAGGATATTTAAGATGTGGAATGTTTGAATTAAAAAATAAGCAAAATGCTAATATGCAGCAGAGCGCACAAATCATTCAGCAGTGACTGAGCAACAACAAATACCACAGCAAACCATGAAAAAGGATTATTATTTGAAATATATAATAAAATAAATTTCAATTATTTGATGATTATATGAACTTCCCTTTCAATATCCAAAGTAATGCTTTTCTTACAGCACAAAATTATGCCATCTTTTTAATTTTCCCATTTTAATTCAAGTTGGTTAAATGGGTCAAAGAAAGCAAATTTAATATATTTTCATCAATCAAATTCCTATTGCTTCAGATAACAGCCATTTATACAATGATTGCCTATTAGAAGCACCAGGGAAAAACCAAATACTTAAAAGTTTATAGCTACAAGGGTAAGGTGAAAAGTTCTCGGCCTGACACAGAGATGGCATTCCAATTGGCGAAAATGTATGATCCCTGCCTGGGCACACGTGTCATTAGTTCATAAGACAAGTTTCAACTTGTTCTCTCCAGTAGTTTGTTTACACGCATTGAAGCAGTAGACGTTTTTCGTTAAAATGGATAAACTTGAATAGCGTGCGGTCATAAAATTATTGGTTTTGGATGGATTAACCCCTAAGGAAATTCATCCGAAGTTGACAAAAGTGTATGGGGACTCTGCTCCTTCAATGTCAACCATTAAAAAGTGGGCAGCTGAATTAAATCGTGGTAGCACATCCTTAGAAGAGGACCCATGTAAAGGACAGCCAAAAACCACCGAAAAGGTGCACGATATCGTGTTGGATGATAGGTGAGTGAGATAGCTAAGGCCGTGGGGATATTGGAAGAAAGAGTGCAAAACATCTTGCACAAAGAATTGGGGATGTGAAAGGTCTGCACAAGGTGGGTGCCGCATTTGCTGAATGCCAATCAAAAGCAAATGCGCAAGCGATTATTGCAGCAATGTTTGGACCGATTCAAGAGGGCACCGACCATATTTTTGCAGCAATTTTTCACCATGGATGATACATGGGTCCACCACTACATGCCAGAAACGAAACAGCAGTCGAAGCAGTGGGTGGAACCCGGTAGTTCAGCGCCAAAGAAAGCAAAGTTGATCGCATCTGCTGGAAAGGTCATATCCAGTGTATGTTGGGATGCAAAAGGGATCCTGTTAATTGATTACCTTGAAAAAGGCAGAAAAATACAGGCAAATATTACTCCAACCTTCTTGACCAGCTGGATGCCAAAATTCGCAAGAAGAGGCCTGGCTTGAAGAAGAAAAAAATCATCTTTCACCAGGACAACGCACCTGCTCACAAAGATGCGTTGGTGATGGGAAAACTACGGGATTTGGGGTAGGATTTGCTCAACCATCCCCCCTATCTCCTGATTTAGCACCCTCAGACTTTCATCTGTTCCCAAATTTGAAGAAATTTTTTTCTGGGAAGCGCTTTGCTTCCAATGAGGAAGCTGAGAGGGCCATAGATGGATATTTTCTCACAAACGAAAGACGTCTACTGCAACATTACGTGTAAACAAACTACTTGAGAGAACAAGTTGAAACTTGTCTTACGTACTAATGACACATGCACCCAGGCAGGGATCATAAATTTTCGCAGATTGGAACACCATCTATGTGTCAGGCCGAGAAATGTTCACCTTACCCTCGTATATGTCTTGCATTAAGCTATATATTAGAATAATCCTTACATTACAGAGCTTAAAGAGTAAATTTTAAATAATGTAAAGGTATAGCAGCACTTCTGCCAACATTAAAAGAATAAACTGAGGAGGAAAATGTTGCTTTCTATTTTTAGCAATGATGATGTTATTGAAATTCTCTTTAAAGGAATAAACATTAATTATAATCCAGAAAAAATGATTGATTCATTTTAAATTTTTGATACCTTATCCAAAAATGTTAAGATTGTGACAGCAGCTGTTAAATATGCACAGAAAGATTTTTAAAAATGCATATGAACATAATTCTACAGCTAAATTTCTCAACAGAATAGCCATGCAAGATGACAGTAAATACAAAGAGGATGATTAGGAAGAAAGCACAGGAACAATACTTCAAGGTTTCACAAAATACAAATGGAGCTGGAACTTAGTTCAACAGAAGCAGTGATGGGACAGTACCAAAATATTTACAGATCCTATTACAATTACTGATATACATCTATAATTCCAGAACCCAATTCCCACAATGATTATCATTAATATTTATGGTATCAGTAGCTTCAGGAAACAAAAACTTGATGAGGAAGGATATTTGTTAATAAAATATTTCGTAGAATAATTTACCAAAAACTTATGAAGTAGAGTAGGATATCCTTTTCAATAATAACGTTGGGCAAAATTTGAAACATATGGAAGTTAATGTTGCCTTCAACACTAAATAATCGTTCACTTTCACCAAAAGAGGGGGGAGCAAATATTTCCTGATAAAAGACGCCGATTTTCATCATTTTATAAATTTTAATAAATTCAATGCAATATTTATGCATTATTAAGGCCTATAGATTTTAGTTTTACTGATAGTTAAAATCAATAAGTATCTACCATTATCTTGTAAGTATGACTGAGTTTTAAAAAAGAAATTCTAGAGAGTTCTTCCAGGAATTGGAATTTAAGTTAAAAATTCTCCAATTCAGATACCCAGAAAAAGCTCTGGTGTTTACAGTTCCGCTTAACAAGCCCATCACTATAGATAAGCAGAGGGTACCTAATGTAATTGAAAGAAAAGATAGGGTGACTTTCTTCACAATAATTTCAATACCGAAATCACAAACCTTCATAGGACCACAGTCTTGACATAGACATGAAAGAGAAACATCAGAAAAATTTTATTAGATTAAGATTTCCTACTTGATTTGTACCTTAGATTATATTGTTCTAGTTATGGCTTTAAATAGAGTTATGTTAACAATAATGATAATTAAACAAGCATTACAAAATTGAGGAAGAATATTGTCAAAATAGAATTAATAAAATCCAGTCACTGTATTTTTTAATTAACTAGTTTCTTTAGACAGGCAATTCAACAATTAATGAAATGAATTGAGATTATTAGTAATTTATAGAAGAACAGCAATCTAGAGGCTTGATCACCCATCAGGTATGAGAATCTATGGTAACATCTAATCATAGTTAACATTCAACAACTCATTTTTCTTAATCAGAAGCAGTACAAAGTATTAGGATTTTGATTTAGGCCTTTATTATTACATTCTGTTCCCCACTCTGACCTCTCTCACCAATCACCAACTGTTGAGGAATAAAGAGTTTCTAACAAAATTAAAACATAACCATTTCCATCAAAGGTAAACACTATAAAGTAACTGGCAATAAAAATATAATTTCTTTCTGGGAGAAATACATGTTGTACGTACATTATTTATGGAATAAACTTGAAAAATACCACTTTCTTTATGGTAAAGACTAGATTCCAATCATTAACTTTTCAATCCAGGTCTACTTAGTTGTTAGGTTTCTTAGCTTAACTCATAAAAGTGATTCTTCATTTTTTTCACCTTGCTTTCCATTTTTTACATGAATATAAAAATCGAAAATCTACTTTGTAGTTTAAAAAATTAAAACAACTTTTAGAGGTGCCCATTGGCCTAAACTTGCCAAAAGAGTTAAATAAATAAAAATACACAATGCAACACACCGAGAGTGAAAAAAAGAAGTGACTTATTTAATTATCTCATAACCAACAGACCAATGTTATATTCCTTGCATTGGCCACTAAAGAACAGCCAAAACAAGGATTATATGATTTCAGAATGATGGCGGGATAAATGCTCACAGCATAAACCCTAGCAGAATGTAGTTTACCTGTTTCCCCATTGGCTCAGGGTTAGTGATAGTTGTGCTGAAGAAGCCATCCCATTCCAGCCGTCCATAGAGTCCAGCCCAATGATTGTGACGATTGCCTGTATGAGGTAAGCACCATGGTATAAGCGTATTGAACTGACGATCCATTGGATCACATGACTTCCCAGTTGCACATGCACAGACACCTCGGAGAGCACCATTAACGCCACCGCCATTCTTCTTATCATCATGACTATAAATACTGAAAAAAAATATACATAAATAGTTAGAAGACCTTTCTAAATGTATGAGGGTATACAAAAAGCTTTCCCTGCACCAAAATTTTCAAGCACATGCACTGTTTCACAGGCAGTATGCAGCTGCAAATTGTTGTGGTAACTTTATTAGATAAAAGATCTTTTTCTTGGAAGAGCTTTTTGTAGATCTATAAGCATTTCTATAAATTGAGCAGCATTTGTTGATGGCCTATGAGGCAGGTGATTGATCGGTAACATTCCAAAAAACTGTGGTATCAACTTTTCCAGCCAATTTGACTTCCTTTGCTTCTTAAGGAGTGAATTCTTTCTTTGTCACACCATGTTTTGCCATTTTGATTCCGAGGTCAAATAATAAACTCACATTTAATCCCCAGAGATTATCCGAGAGAACACAATACAGAAAAGACCACTTGGTGAGTTCCACAAAAAACATTTTTATTCTTATGCATGACAGCTTTTGTTACTTTGTGACATCATCAGGTTATGATGTAACAAAAACAGTTATGAAAAACAATAAACCAGCACATGAATATGTTAATTTTACAATTTTGCTTCCATCAGGGTACCCAAGGGAGACTCATTGGCTGGAGAAGGGTACAATGGAATAAAAACCTGTTACCAAGATATTAAAAATACAAACAAAAACAAGTAAATGATGTCAGAAAATAAAATGATGAACATAGAGGACATAAAACTTTTTAATTTTGACAAAGATTTTTGTTTGTCCGTAATTGTAAATGGAAACTTAGTGTGGATATCCCTCACAAACTTGAATATTAATCAAGATGAAAGGGGCCATAAAAATACAATTTGTGGGTGATAATTTAGTTAAAAAGACCTAAATAGCTCTACAGAGTCTTTAAAATTTCATTTATTATACCTTTTAAATACCTAGATTTAATTCATGATCATCCATACAGATGCTTGTGGTTAAAAAAAAAAATACAATCATAAGTTAGTCTCAGCAATAATACTTCAAAAACAGTACTAAAACTTTTCATTTTACTTGGGAAGAATATCTGGTTTCTTTGGTGTAGCATGCTGACCACTGAGAGCCCTGCTTAGAGCCAGAATGATTGAATTTGTTGATATAAATGTTAGTTGTTATTGTCCTCATTGCTGTATCATATTGTCATATCATTATCATATTGCTGATGATGGCTGTTGATTAGGCAATAATAAGTAATTTAATACTGAGAGTATTTAGTCATATCATCGTTTTGTTAGCATAAAACATGCCTGAACATATTCAATAGTCCACATTCTTAATGACTCTCATCTTAATGATTATTCTGAAGCTGAATAATGAAAAGATACACAAAGACCACTTACAGTTTTTTGGTATAATTGCCATCACTGAGTCGAACAACAATATTTGGAAGGTCTCTCCAGTCAGACCCACTGGCTGTTGGGATGTGGGCCATTCTAGCCTCAACTATAGGAGCCATCTCTTTGCATATATGGTCCTTCAACACTTCCTGATTGCCTCGCATCTGTAAGACACAGGAATCCAATAAAGCCAGCATAGCATAAATGCAACGATTCTCACACAAAAACTTTAAAATGACTCCTTGTCCACTTATTTACAGGATACACAATTATCCAAGACAAAATAATGATGCAAGCTAGCATTGAATCTTGTCACAACAGCATTAACTGCCTTTCTTTAGTTTCCTGGAACTTTAATCAACAAAGTTAACCTAAAATTTTAGGAAAGAATCTCATTCATTTACAGCTTCAGAGAAGATAAACTGAATTACTTCTTAAAAGCCCAAATTACTTGAAAACTTTTTCAATCTTTTAATGTTTAATGATTGTTTTTTCAATTTACTTGTTTCTTTTGCAAATGACCTCTTAACAAAAAAATGTTTTGTCGATTACAAAATCCACAGCTCTACCATGGAGGATAATACCCTCCCTCAATACTGCATGTATCATATTTGGGGCTTAAGAACTAGTTACACGCTCTAAGTTTTGCATCTTTCATCTTAGCAAGAGCAGTTTACTTTCTGAGGGAAGTAATCACCATACCTGTCTTTGAAAATGAGAAAGAGGCTCCCCTCCATATGAAATCTCCTCTTTCTTTGAACCATTGCGTATCTCAGGCAAATCAGACATTGCATCACGGACTGTTATTGTCCTAAAAGGAGCTGAACTTGGGAAATAAGGGTCAAACTGTAAAAGAGAACAAAAGCTATAGTCACTATGCATCACATTGGGATATCATTCAAAACATTAAAATTGGAATGAAATACAAAATAAAAGTCATTCGGTATCTTAAGACCTTGAAATCTCAGCAGAAGCTTTGCTACCACAAGAATTAACATAATGAATTACATTAATTATACAGTCTAAAGATTAACACAGTAACCTGTGGACATAGTATCTTTTTTTTTTTAATTCATTACTTTAACCTTTTGTCAGTCGCACCTAAAATCATAACACGAACACTTGCACGTTGTATTCCGTACAACAGGACTTTTTTCGGCCAAATTTCTAAAATGAGTTGATCTAATTGTTGTTTATGAAGACTAAACTTGAGCTTATGACATAGGTGATGAGTTATCATTATACATTTATCAACTTTCTCATCTAAAGATTTATAATATATTTTATGATATTTATATAAACGCAAAGAGTGCTCAAAGAGGTGAAACATTTTTCTATTACTTCTAAGAAAAGATCTTTTCGAATTATACTCAATAAAAAACGTATAAGGATTAATTCTATTTATTTAAAACAAAAGTAGAGCAATCAACAAAAANGCTGAAACATTTTTCTATTACTTCTAAGAAAAGATCTTTTTGAATTATATTCAATAACAAAAGATATAAGGATTAATTCTATTTATTTAAAACAAAAGTAATCAACAAAAAACGTGCTCAAGTGGTTGTGCTTTGTATGTGGAACAATAGTCGTCACTTGACTTGTTCAATCGCTTTTGAAGTCCAACTAAGACTAAAACTAATCTTTTGACGCCTTTAAAATTTTATGAAGTGTAATAAAGGAATAGACTCGGACCCTAGGTTCATGGGACCATCCAGGAAGAAACAGGGCCCGAAAAGCCACCCATGTTGTACAGAATACAAAGGCACAACTGACGGAGGGTTAAGCACGAAGTCCAAAATTTTCATTTCATGTGAACAAATTTACAACAGGAATCGTACTTTCTACAAAAGCAGCCTTTCCAGCAGTTTACATGACCAACATGTTACATGCTCAAGCATGGATTATTCACATGACGGAGATAAAACCTATTAATGTTAGAGAATAATTTCTTAGGGTATTCATCCTTCAACAGAACTCGCTTACTGAGCCATGTCTCTTTGCTATAATCAACAGTCCTTCCAAAGATTCTCAAGACACAAAAAGAAGACAAAAGAAAAAATAAATCACAAAACGCATACAAGAACATATGAAAATAAATATTGCCAGATCGCCACTAACAATTTCCCACCTCTTATATATCACTTCAAGCAAATCCATTGCTTTGAATAGTTATGAAGATCATTAGTTCGATCCTTGCATTTACTCCACCTTTTACCTTTTTAAGAGCACTTACATCAGCATTTATTGATTGAGGTGAATTCCCTATTTTTTCACAATGCTGGGTCAATGATAAGATAAATATAAGAGATAAGAAGTTTTTAATGCATGAATATAGAATAGAGAAACTTACCCTTTTATCATCAACCATAACACTGAGTTTGCAAGCTTTAGGACTGAATACATGAGTAGGAGAAGGATACTTGGGGAGCATTTCACCAGGAGCAGCTGCAAAGATTATGGCCCTGAAAATTTAAGAAGTTTCTTGACTACACACACCAAATACAGCAAAAATAAGTCTTAAAACAGATTTTTCAGAGGAATATAAAGTGTTGGCTTTCCACCTTTTTATCTATTACCACTTACGTCATGCATGGGATCCCAGTGGATCAAAAAAGCAGATCTAATGAACATTAAACAAATAAAATCATGGCAGATAATAATCAGTATCAATCAGAGGTCTCATAAGCGCAGCTTGTGTGTGGCTCTTGCTTCTATGAAATCAAACCTTTCTCATAAATACCACAAATGGATGATAATTGAAGTGAAAATAAAATACACTCTGTAAGGAATTATCTCACAATTAACTCACATATATCTTACACACATAATAATTTTAAATGAGAAAAATGACGAAAGATGAGCCAACAGATTAATGATATGCTATACATAATATTGGACCAAAGAGTAAATAGCAAGAATAGGAAGCATTTAATTTGGGTCCAGCAATCATTAATCACATTTTAGTCATGTTTTTCCTAAAAAAGTACCCAAAGACTGAATTAGCTAAAACTCAATCCATTACACTACTATTGCAAGTTAATTTCTTATGATAAGAATTCCCACACCAGCGAAAGTTGGGCCAGAGGATTACCTTCACCCCAAAAGACTGCAGAGAGCCTCTGGACCTGAAGGTTCCTTCCCAGCGGTCTGGGGATGTGCCGAAGGGCAGAGGGGTACAATTGCAGGAGAAAGCAAGTAAATGCAGTGAGGCACTTTAGGGTGCTAAAAGCAAAAGTACACAATTGCAGAGAAGGAAGTTGCAAGGAACAAGGATGCAGACCTTGGGAAGCTGTGTCACCTGCACCTTCTCAACCTATCACCTTGCATGTATATTTTTAGTCAAAGAGAATTTAATATCAAGTGGCGTGGAGTCAATACATCGACCCATGCTCTTGAGAGTTCCATCTCACGCGTTGTGGAGTCAATATACCAACCCTAGCCCCAAGAAACTCCACCAACCAATGATTCAACCCCAAGGAGAGAGGAGAGCAGTTCAGTGATAGGCACCAGATATCCAAGGAGTCTCTTCACTCACCCTGGACCCCAGTGCAACTGAGAAGTCAATAAACCAACTTGGGGCTGCAATCCCCTCTATTTAAGCCATCAATAGTAAGAAAATGAAAAACTGTTTGCTGAATATGGCCCTTCTTCTTTCATGTAAATCCTAATGTCACTACAACACTACAACTGCAATAAAGGATCAGAAAATTTCCCTCACTAAAGGGAGAAATACTGGACAACATTGAGAATGGTAACTGGTAACATATCTTTTGTGGCACATAATCTCATTGCATGCCATTTTTCTGAAAAAAATCTATAAAAGATCCTGATACAAAACACAAGATTACAAAAATCAACCAACTAACCTCCTCCTAGTTTGTGGAACTCCATAATTTCCAGCCTGGAGTATTGCAAAAGAACACTGGTAACCCATTCTTATGAGGCATCTCAAAGTAAGCTTCAATACCATGCTTTTCTTGAATGAAACAAAGTTCCTCACATTTTCCAAGATGAAGAACCGGGGTCGGTAATAATCACAGTAGCTCAAGTAAGAGGCAATGAGAGAATTCTGAAATAAATTAAAATAACTTTGACAATTTGAAAGTAAAAGACAATAACCTTCTCACCGAGAGTCCCTAATATTGTGACTCAAAACTACTTCTATAACTTCCTAGGGCTTGACTGCATAAGCTTTAAATGAATATGTCAATACAAGGCACTTAAGTGAAACATATTATTCTTTGTTAGATTTATTTCACAAACAACTTAAATAAGATGACACAACCTGTAAAATTTTCACTGAAATTCTTCAGACTTCCGGAAAGGTGAATGACACAGTTGTCTGGTTATTATTATACTTGTTACCACACATACTTGTTTGATACTTAGATAAGAGCTGTTGCTGCATCACTATAGCTTAACCAGCCACAGTAGACAACTTGCCTTGAATAATGAATACTGTCTTGAATTGAATCTGTTCATCCCACTAAATCCTTGGCAAGGTGGTCCTCCACACAGCAACTCAACATCTCCCTTTAATGGGAGCCTTTGGCCACTTTGATTGACTGTTTCTCCCTGGAAATAAACACAAGCTACATATGTGAAACAAAACAATGATAATAAAGCATTCTGATTAATCTTAATTACTTTACATAATATCATGATGAAAGATAAAAAGTGTTCCATTGAGAAACAAGTGTCATGAATCAAAAGCAGAGATTTTATGTTTGACCATGACCAATAAACTAACTGGTATATTTGTACAAACATATAAAATAATCAATTTTAACACGTTACAGGATTAAAAGGAGTACTTAGATCTTTTTTTCATGCTATTCGCATAAAATCTTAGAGCTAAAGTTACTTGGACTTGGATGTACAGTAATGCAAAGATTTTAATTATGGGTATACAATATATATTGCTGTAAAATCAGGAGTACATAAACAAGAAAATTTTGCTCACATCCATCACAAGACGCAGTAGATCATTGCAGTCATCAGAAAATACAGTGCACCTTGGATTGTTGAGCTTAAAAGCATTTGCAGCAGCCTCATCTTTCTCTATTGCCCATTCGGTAGTAGTCACACCAGACTGATGTAAACCATCTGAAAGACCTTAAAAGGAAATAATATAATAATATAATAAATGTCTTGGCCAGAATTAATATTTTTTCTGATCTCAAACAAGATAAACTGCATTATTTTCTTCGTGAGAGATATTTCTCCAAAACCACACTTACAGGTAATTATTAACAGCTTTTCTTGATTTTACTATCTTGCATGACTGAACTCAACTAACCTCAGAATGAACTAAATTTATAACTGAAGTTGGAAAAGCTTGTTTGGAAACAAATTCATATTCAATTGTTGTCTCTCATTTCATGGTTTTGAGACTATATTTTTATTTCATATAATACTCAAGTAAATTCGGTTAAGCAGTTGATGTTTGGTGATACCATATAGATAAATTATATTACAATTTGCTTCCAACCATTTGACACAAAATTAAGGAAATTAGGTTAACTCTTGAAGCCTTGAAGGTTTAACATTTAGCAACCCATGTTGTCTATGAATGGGCACAATCTTTCATCAGGAGTTCTTTTTTTTTAAGTACAAGAAATTAAATTCACCTAGTAAAGAATTTATACACAATATCTATGGGTGTTTGTAGGGAAATTATAATAACTCATAACTGAAAATTCATATATAATTAAATACATATTTAAATAGCACAATTAAAACAAATTTTCAATAACACTTGTGAGAAAATGTTAAAAGTAAGAGAGGAAAATAAATTAACTAGTCTTTAACTAGCTAGTACTTGAATGTGAAATTGCAGAGGAAAAAGATTCAATAGTGTAGAACTTCTTTAAAAGTTACTTGTCAATATCGTAGATGTTTACATTGGTAAACAGGATGCACCATTACCATCCTCATCAAAGAACATTTCAGATACATTCACATAAACCAACTGGAGAAATCAGCAATTGCAGAATACTGCTTACAACAGAACTGTAAGATCAACTTCAATGGTTCAAAATGCCTTGACCCCACAAGGGGATACTGGTACAAAGTTACCAAGGACAATAAATGGCTTTAAAAAGTTGTTGTAATTCATATTATGAGAGATGCATGAGCATAGGAAAAATTCAAAATTATCGAATGTAAATTTTGTCCATGAATAACTTGAGCTTAACTATAACAAAAATGCATTCGCATTATTATGAATACATCAAATACCACAGAGAGATTGTCTCTCTTAAATTTTAAAATAAGCTTCATTTTATTTTTTAATTTGCAAACCTTATATTTCAATAACAATTAAAATTTTCATTTATATTACCTATATTAACCTTAAATGAGGTTAAATAATAGAGGTTAATAAATAATGCCAAATGGCATTAATTGTAAAAAATTACAAAAAAGTGATAAATGTAAAAATCCACTGGGGTATCAAAGACATCCCACATGAGACTTCTCACAACTAAATTGAGTTACAGTGGGCTTAATCAACAAAATCACATCACCATAAGAGGAAACTATAGACTTACCACCACAGCCAGCAAAAACATCTAAAGACTTCAGAGGAGAAGAAATGGAGGGCCACTCTTCAATCTTCTGCATTTTTGAGTCGTCTTCTTTTTCTTTCTTCCCTTTCCCTTTTCCCTTACCTTTACCCTGAAAAAACAATGAATAGGTTAATTAAAAACAATGAAATATGAAACTGTAGGTCAGGGGTGGCAAACCTATGGCACATGAGAGAATTTTTTCAGTGAGTGGAACTTGGACTGCATCATCTATTATATATTCTTCGCTTAAAAAAAGGAACTTGAGAGTAAATAAACACAGACTTTGTTCACAATAGATGATAATTAATGAATATGTATTTAATTAAAAAACCTTATTCTCATCATTGATGTATTTAAATAGAATACATCAGTATATCATACCATGGCTTGGCATCATAATGGCATGCAAGTCCTTTGTATTTAGCAAACATGTTACTCTTACCACAAAAGGTTCACCATCCCTGTTGAGATAACTAAAACTTAAATTCCTGATATTCCATAAAGAAACCATAAAAAAAGTTAAATTTTCATCCTCTTTTGATAATGTTAATCTAAATAATCTAAATATATGATAAAAATGAATCTAATTTACATTACATTTATGAAATTATAAAATTGTACCTCCTGTAAGTAAGACATGCATTACAACACCTGTCACTTCAGTAAAATTCTAATTTCCCAATCTTTATTATTGACATGAAACATAGGAAACATTATCTGACGGCATTTCATGAATTTTTATTCATTAAAATAAACTACTGCATAAAATTAAGATTGAAAATACTTCCTCAGGAATAAGTGACACTAACATAGCAAATGACTATCAGAAACACCATTATGACCAAATGTGCAAACATTATCTTGCTCTTCAATGTGGCAGATAATTCACAACTTATCCTAAATAAAAAATACTGTACCTAGAGATTACGACTAATTATCTAGGAAAAATATATCATCAACATCCGTAGTGACAATATCACATTTACTCAAATCCAAACATCAAGTATGTTAACAATTTTCAAGGTATGCATTTGATAAACAGGCTTCCTAATTTAATTTCAATCAAAACAGACTAATGTTGAGCTATTACATACTCACATAAGTCTCAAGTTTATTGAAATAGTGTTCCAACGAAATCTATGAATGCTAAAATTTAGTGGTTTAAATTGATCCAGTGATTAATTTTGAGATGAGCAATCATTTGCACCCCCTGCCACACACCAAAAGTCAGCTTGTTGGGTATTTTAATGTAGATGTAGATGAAATTTAATTCATTCCATTAAAAAATTTAGAAAAAAACGAAAGCACTTCCTTTAAAATAATTATTAACCTATATCAATGATATAATCAACTGAAAAAATGTCTCTCTCTACTTCTGTATAAGTATATCGTAAAGGGAACAAAAACAATGAATAGAACTACTTTTTTATTAGGTAGGAAAAAAATATGCAATAACTCAATTAGTTTGTATCCACTGTTTGTACCTATGTTTCCTGGTTGGTTTGGATGGATTCATTTTTCTATATGTAAGTTAATTGTAGTCATTTGTTTTTAGTTTATAAGTGTAAAATTATGATGTAATACCTCCAGGCGTTACATGGAAAATTGGCAATTTTTCCTAACCTTGCTATAAGAGTAAGATGATAATAGTAATAACATGGTATCCTCACTACAAAATATATTTTTGAGCAAGGTCTCAACTTACACAAGTATGGAAATATAATATGAAGTTAGCAAAAGATAAAATGGTACAACTGCAATTTAATGGCATACACAATCATACTTACAAAACTTGCCATTCTTTGTAAAGAAGAAATACATACCTTGGAGTGTTTCCCAATAGATCTAGCTTCCTGTGGAGGATCACTGAAAGATTTTGTCTGATGGTTATAGGATTGCAGGAAATAAAACCTATTTGGGCCAAGGGTACTCCAATGTCGAGGGTTATCAGCATCTCCAAAGCCTTCAACATTTTCACCATAGACAACGTAACATTGCCCAACCACTGACTTGAATGCTACTGAACGGCCTGAATAGTTGATAAAGATAATAACATGAATTTATAAGACAAAAGAAATCCACCTGTAACTGCAACTGTATTTTACAATTAAAAAATATCATATTAGATAGATTTCAACACAACAATCGGGAAAGCTTTTGATTGAAATGAACATAAAACATTTCAAACATATCAAAGTCAGTATTTTAAATCCGAGAATTTAATACAGACTAAAAATTATCTGAATTTTTAAAAGGTGATTTTGTAATAAGAAACGTACACTGACATTAATGAAAATAAAACAATTTCAAAGATTCATACATTTATACCAAAATAAATATTTATACAGTAATACCTCCTCTAACAGAGAGAATTAATTCCAGAATCATATTCATTAGCCAAAACGTGAAGCTATCAGATATCCCAATTCTCCCTAACTGAAACATAAACAATCCATTTGGATTGGTGGGTGTCCTCTATGTGATGAGATAGACTCATTTCTTTGCCACACACATACAGACAGAAAAGGTAAGATAATGGTATTGCTTGACCATTCATACTTGTTGCATCATGTTAACACATGCATCCACTAAAACATTTCTTCGCTGAATCCACATTTGTTAGCCAAGTCAGAAAAACAGAAAAAAAATCTGTTAGCTGCGGTAACACTGTACCTCTTAATTGTTGCCAAGTGCATCAAGATAACAACCTCACTGACAAATATTCTTGCTGCAACATAAATTCATAAGTTCCATCCCAAGAACACTTACTTATTCCAGTCCAATACAAAAGATTGAGATCTGCTTGATAGGTGGCCATCAATCCTTTGTGAGTGTCTTCTGGTCTGAAGAAAATTGTAACATCCAGACAAATATCAGATGCGGATACAAATCTAGGATCTCCATTGAAAACTGACTGCTTTGCTTTGATTTCAGTAATCATTCCAATGATGAATGGGGTAGGTGTCTCTAAGTTGGATCCTTTGACATTTCTCTCCTTTTCATCTCCTGTACTTGCATATTTCCTGTAGTATTCTGGATACATCTCCTCATCAACCTTTAAGAAACAGATGATACTATATTCAGACAGTAACATTACTGCAAGAATAAAACTGGCCATGAAAGGTAGCAAAACTCACATGACAACTAAATAGCCCAAATACTGCTACTAACAATAAGAACTAATTATGCTCAAGAAAACATATTATTATCATAAAAGAAGCCTAAATAACAGGATGTCACTACCACATTATACAAACAAAAAAGTTCCAAAAAAATATGCTACCTTGTAATTTTAGTTTTACTGCCATATAGTTGAAGCTTTCCATCATAATTAAGATTTTCAAACTGATTAACATAAGAAAATAACATGAAATGGAATCACCCATTTAATAATTCTACTTAGGGTAATTACCCTGTAAACAGCCTTCCAGCAGTGTGTGGCAAGGGATGCATGCACTAGAGTTCATACTGAATACATTAACATGTTTGACCCACAAGCAGATCAGACATCTGCTAGTGCCACCTTCGAGTCATGATACTCATGAAAAAGCCATTTAAAAAAAACGAGCCCCCAAGGAAGCAATAATACTTCTGCCAATGCCCACAAGGACTTTTTGATTACATGGAAATTTTATACCAATAAAATATACAAATGACTTTTTTTTAATTTTTCATAAATGGGACTGGAGAGAGAAAATGGCTTTAAACAGAAAGGTGTTAAGTGTTTTCTTCTTGTCACACTCGTTTTGGAAACAAATTTACCAGAAAACCACAGTTAGTTGTAAAACCTAAAAGAAGACAAAACAAGTAATTTAATGGCATGTCAATTTAATAAAGAAGATTGCAAACGGATATTCAAAGAATACTGAATCCAATTTCCAAGTGTGCGATGACTGGAAACTTAAGTAAATGCCATGTCATGTCTCTGAAAAAGCCCACCAAATTCAATTACAAGCCAAACGAAGTCACACTTCCCAGATTAAAACAGCTAACGGATCTGGCAGTCATTGTTGATTCTAAGCTTTAATTTTTTACATTTACATTTAAGCCCTGCCAACCGCCAATGGCACATGGCAGGGGGTTTAAAACACCTATATCCCTAACTACCCTGGATAGCTATTAGCTTCTCTGATACTTTGCGGGAAAAATGACCAAACACACTGAAAATAAAAATCACCCAATGTCCCTCCTTTATCATTTTATTGACATTACTGAACCTTTGGCTCTTTCCTTGTACTTCTCCTTTATCCTTCCTGTTCTGTCCTACTGCTACCCTATCTGGCCCTTGTTCTCTGCAACTCATCTTTCCCCCCTGATAGAATTACAAAAATTTTTTCGTGAAAATCAGAATTTCCCCTCTCTGCCAAGCTTCTAATATTTATACAATACCTTCTCTTTCTAAAATTAATCTTCTCTAGTGAGATTTGGCGGAATTCCATTATAAATGAAATAATAAAATTGTGAAGTGGCTATGTCGAAATATCCAATCTTGAAATTGAAGAGCAGTGAAATTATTTCAATTCAACTTAATTATCCCCTTAATACCATGGGCAGTGCTTTCCAAAACCTCCACTTGTTGAAAAACATTCAGAGTGCTACACTGCAACAGGATTTAATTTTCACCAACACTGACAAAGGCAATTGTTTACTTATCCTAAACAAAAGAGATTATACTAACAAGTGCAACCATTTCATCTCTTTGAACGACTTTTCAAGTGTATCACAAGACCCCACAATACAACAACAGAATCTGGTCAAAAACGCTATTGCTGATTCTGGGATAATAGATAATCACAGCAAACCTTGCCTAATTTGTGCAAATCCCCTTCCCCCAAGATTCTATGGCCTGCAAAAACTGCAGAAACTAGGGATTCATATTTGTCCGGTGGTGTCTTCCCCCACCCATAAACTGGCTTCGTTTGTGAACAGTGTCCTTTCTGATTTGCAGTTATTTGTGCCCAAATATTTGGTGAAGAACTCCCTACAGTTGACAAAAAATCTCAGTGAATTAACATTACCTACAACTGTAAAATTGTTTCATTCGGTATCATGGACTTATTTACCAATGTACCCATTAGAGACACGTTAATGGTGATTGAAGAAACATTAATCAGGAACAATTACAATATTGATATCACGGATAACTTGTTACATTTAATTACTGTTTGTACTAATCAAAATTACTTTTTGTTCAATGGGTCCTTCTACAGACAAAACAAGGGACTTGCCATGGGTTCCCCACTGTCACCAATTCTTGCTGATATATTTCTTAATCATATTGAAACAAAATTGTTTGATTCTAATACACCGATTTTAAAGAATGTTATCACTTGGCATCAATACGTCGATGACATTCTCTGTATTTGGAAGGCCTCATCTAGGCAAATGGACCAATTTCTAAACATTTTGAACTCTCTTCACCCCTCTCCAACTTTTACAATTGAGATGAAGTCAACCATTCCCTTAACTTTTTGTATTTAAACTTGCGCATCACCGACCACAAAATTCAATTCTCCATTTATCGGGAACCGTTCTTCACTGATCACACTACTCCTGCTTCATCCAACCACCATCACTCACACAAGCTCGCTGCTTTTCACTCTCTGGTCCAGAGACTACTCACCATTCCTATGTCCCCCAATGATTTTAAAAAAGAACTCTCTACTAGAGGTGGGAACAATCGAATAAAAATATTCGAATTATTCGATTGTTCGCTTCAATCGAATTATTCGAATAAAGTGTTTCAAAACCGAATAACTTCAATCGAATGATTTTATTCGAATAATTTCAATCGAATGATTCTATCCGAATAACTTCAATCGAATGATTCTATTCGAATAATTTCAATCGAATGATTCTATCCGAATAATTTCAATCGAATGACTCTATCCGAATAACTTCAATCGAATGACTCTATTCGAATAACTTCAAACTAGAGATGGGACAATCGATTGAAAAATACAATCGAATAATTATTCAATTGTTTTGGCATGTATTCGATTTTTTTCATTCGAATAAATTAATTTGTTTTGCGGGTCAGTGGTTTTACAGGGGTAATAAATTCCTATAATTCTTCCACTTTACTATGGAAAACCAAATTAAATTTGATTTTCACATTTCCGTAAAAGCAATATGTATCTTCGTTTGCACAATTTGAAATATTATTAAGCCTGATTAGGGGAAAATAAATTCTGGAGAATATATCAATGAAAATGCGATTAGAAAAAAATGCGGAAAAATAACGTAGCTCAAGACATTTAGGGTATAATTTAGATGTTATTTAAATATGAAATGAACTTACATCTCCGAAATTTCAGGTTAACCTAAAAATTAAATCTATCGTATCGTTAAAAGATCTATATCTTTTCATCGTTGTTGTAAAAAGTAAATTATATGGAATTTTCGTAATTCGAATCAGTTTCATTGAATCAGAATTTAGCCGGAATTTCCTAAAACTATTTTTATGCCTAGGTTTAATAAGAAAAGGAGTGATAAAATATCTCGCGGAAATTGAGATTAATGAAAAAAATGTCTACACATATGAAGCAGACGCCAATTATAGTTTATCAGTCCTCTCAGATTTGATTTGGAATTGCGGAACTGAATATATTAATTCACATGTATTGAACATTCCAAAAACCTACACCATAATAGATTCGAATACATCATGAAATTAGGGAAGAAGAGGAGAGGTTCACATTAAGAGAGGAAAACCGATTGAAAGACACGATGGAATTTTTGTCGAATGTTTTGATTATTCGATTGTCTCATACGATCACTACCCGAGCAGTTTATTGAATTTTCATCGCGTCTTTCACTTTACCTTGGGAATTGGTAGACTCCCACCGGGAATCGAACCCGGGACTACTTTCACTGAAATCGAACGCGTAACCCACATAGCTATCTGGGAGCCCGGAATCATTCAATTGAAGTAATTTGGTTTCGAAACACTGCATTCGAATAGTTCGATTGAAGCGAATTAGACGATGCAACCCTCAAGAGCTCACGCTCCTCTCCTCTTGACCGCGCGGAGAGTAAACAAACAAAAAAGAATGAGTTCATTCGGATAGCCATGTGGCCCCTTGTGGAAGAGAAGCGAAACAAAATTCGAATGAATTTATTCGGATTGAACAATCGAATAATTTTATTCGGATTGAACAATCGAATGAATTTATTCGGATTGAACAATCGAATAATTTTATTCGGATTGAACTATCGAATGAATTTATTCGGATTGAACTATCGAATAAATTTATTCGGATTGAACTATCGAATGAATTTATTCGGATTGAACTATCGAATAAATTTATTCGGATTGAACTATCGAATGAATTTATTCGGATTGAACTATCGAATAAATTTATTCGGATTGAACTATCGAATGAATTTATTCGGATTGAACTATCGAATAAATTTATTCGGATTGAACTATCGAATGAATTTATTCGGATTGAACTATCGAATAAATTTATTCGGATTGAACTATCGAATGAATTTATTCGGATTGAACTATCGAATAAATTTATTCGGATTGAACTATCGAATGAATTTATTCGGATTGAACTATCGAATAAATTTATTCGGATTGAACTATCGAATGAATTTATTCGGATTGAACTATCGAATGAATTTATTCGGATTGAACTATCGAATGAATTTATTCGGATTGAACTATCGAATGAATTTATTCGGATTGAACTATCGAATGAATTTATTCGGATTAAACTATCGAATGAATTTATTCGGATATAATCATTCGATTGAAGTTATTCGGTTTCGAAACACTTTATTCGAATAATTCGAATGTTTTTATTCGATTGTTCCCACCTCTACTTAAATGTGAACTTCTCTACTTCTTCCCTAATTTCATGACGTATTCGAATCTATTATGGTGTAGGTTTCTGGAATTTTTAATACTTGTGAATTAATATTTTCAGTTCCGCAATTCCAAATGAAATCTGAGAGGACTGATAAACTATAATTGTTGTCTGCTTCATATGTGTAGACATTTTTTTTCATAAATCTCAATTTCCTTAAGATATTTTATCACTTCTTTTCTTCTCAAACCTAGCCATAAAAATAGTTTTAGCAAACTCCGGCTATTTTCTGATACGATGAATCTAATTTGAATTTCGAAAATTTCATATAATTTATTTTTTTTACGATAACGATGAAAAAATATAGAACTTGTAACGATACGACAGATTTAATTTTTAGGTTAACCTGAAATTTCGGAGAAGTAAATTCATTTCATACTTAAATAAGATCTAAATTATATCTTAAATGTCTTGAGCTACGTTATTTTTCCGCATTTTTTTCTAATCGTATTTTCATTGATATATGCTCCAAAATGTATTTCCCCCTAAGCAGGCTTAATAATATTTCAAATGGTGCAAATTAATATACATATTGCTTTTACGGAAATGTTAAAATCAAATTTAATAAGGTTTTCCATGGTAAAGTGAAAGAATTTTAGAAATGTGTTACCCCTGTAAAACCGCTAACCCGCAAAACAAATGAATTTATTCGAATGAAAAAAATCGAATAAATGCCAGAACAATCGAATAATTATTCGATTGTATTTTTCAATCGATTGTCCCATCTCTACTCTCTACCATCCACACAATAGCGGTCAATAATGGTTACTCCTCAGGTCTAATAAACAAAATCTCCATCTCCCATCAACATTCAGAGACCTCCGTTTATCAAATTTAATTTCATAGGAAATGCCACCTATAGAATTTGCAATGCCTTTCCGAAGTCAGATTTCCATATAGCCTTTTCAAATAACAAAAATTAAAAATCCCTATTATGCAATGGAGGACAAAATAGACCCTTTACTTAAACCAGGAATATACAGGATCCACTGTAATGAGTGCGACAGTATTTACGTTGGACAAAGTCTCCGAAATATTCAAGTAAGATGCAAAGAATATCATAGAGCTCTACTGAACAGAGCCCCCTCAAGATCCCACTTTGCCCGTCATCTCCTTAAAAACAATCATTCTTCCAATTTCACTCCTACAATCCTTCATTCTTCTGCAAAAGGCTTCAATTTAGACACCAGAGAGAAATATCATATCCTTCATCACCTCCACCATGCACATTCGCTAGCCAATGAACATCTTTTTACAGATAATCCTTCAAACCTCTTTAACTTGCCCTTTTCCCTCATTACCACCTCCACCACCGGTCAACTTTTCTGCTGGACCTCCCCCTCCCCTACCCTCCAACTGATGGCTCCCACATGTCTCCCAAGACTCTTCCTCTTCCCCCCTCCCTGTTTTCCCTTTCCCCGATTTGTGGTCCCTTATATCCCTATGTTTCACTTCTTCTTTTGCATTCCTAAGCCAGACAATGAACTGAAAGTTCGAAACCATTGGTTGCTAACCAAAATATATTTGTGGAAAAGTACAAGTTGTATTTATTATTTCACCTTCTCTTTCCTTAGAATCTCTTTCTGCCAATCAAACTAAACATGACTTACTCCTATATAACAGCTAATTTCCCGTCTTGACTGTCCTCTCTTAACTTCCCAATTATATTGACTTAACAGACCTAACTGTTAAACATTCTACCTTTTTATTCTACCCCAATACTTTCACTTATCAAGTGTGCCCTTTCTTTTGCCTTCCTTCTTTGCTGAATTCCTTTCCTCCTCTCCCAAGTGGCTTGGAGAAATGTTCTGCCAGGATAGCTCAATGGAAAGAGCACCTGACTGGCAATTGAGAGACCCGGGTTTGATTCCCTGTCCCATCAGACTTTTTTCAAGTCCATTCTTCCTTGGGATTTTTCCTGGGTGCGCAACATCTTGCGCAAAATCACCCTGACCCATTTTCTATAATTAAGTCTAATTTTATAAATATCCCTCTAGGTAAGGGAAAAGGATCAACAGGAGGAGGAAGGGAATTCCACAAAGAAGGAATATAAAAGAAAGGGCACGCTTCAAGGGTTCAATTCCCAGTTCTGTCAGACTTTTTTCAAGTCCATTCTTCCTTGGGATTAGACTTAATTCATGCCAGATCATAATAATTGCTGCCCATACTTTTTTATTATTCTCTCTTTTTTCTGTTGCTGTTTTGTTACTTTACTTGTCAAGTTATCATTTTAAATTAGCATTTTTCTGCTGTCTATAACAAATAAATGCACACAGAATACAGAATACTCCACAATAGCTAAGTTAGCAAAATATATAAAATCACAAAACAATGTTTTGTGATGATATATTACTCCAATATAGATGTCATTTTCCTGTTATTCATTTCATAGGACTATTTCTTCTTAAGAGTCGTTCAGCATGAGGAATAGCCAGCAGAATAATCCCAAATTATGTGGGTTATCATTAGGAAAAGCAAGGAAATTTTCAGATGGAGTATCTTTCATGAGTTGTGTGCACAATGGTTTACAATGCAGAAATAAGATATGAAAGAGAAGTATCTCTAACGACAGCAAACCCCACAAAGTCTTGTTTGAAGGAACAGCTTCAATGTATATTTTAGAAATTGCCTATTTCCTAACTGCCTAAAATCACAAAACATTGTTTTGTTTTATCTGAGAAAGTTAGTAGATATAGATAAGTAGCTTTGGATCTGTATCATCAATTTGACAGACGTGTGCTTTAGTTTACAAAAGCTGTTGTCACCAAATTAAAGTGCCATCACATAGATAGTCTACAGTTTAAACAAATGACGCTCAAATAACTTCACTACAGAGATATTTTAATCACACAAATCACGAAATCCTGGATTACTACCCTTTGACACTTACATTTGAATCATCGTATCTTTGCTTTTCCTTTTTCTTCATATCTTTACCCAAAGATTCAGTTGTCCACGAAACTTTTGCTGGATCAATGAAGACAAATGTCCCACGGCGATATTCCTCATTATGGTAATGGACAACACCATAGAGGACCTGTAATTAATATAAAAATACATTAACTTATAAACAATTGTTTACTTAACTCAATTAAAATTCATTATATTGACTACAATCAGTAGTTAGTCAGAAATAAAATTTCCTCAAGTTACTCCAGATTAACAAGTTTGTTCTTTATAGATATTCTAAATCTTGAGAGTTGTTCCAATTCAATCATGAAGAACTATCAAAGAGATATTTACATATAGGTACCAAGCACAGCATATCTAAGAAAATGATTGTATAGAGTAATCTATCAGTTGAAGTGATCAACCATCTGACATCTACGGATATAAGCACTAAAAATTAATAATAAGCCTACCTCACTTTTAGGCTTACATTCCATTTTCTCATCAACTCTTGCAATTTGTGAATTCTGTAATAAATAGAGTCGTTCACAGGAAGGACAATATCTGGAAGAAAATCAGAATTATTTCATATTAAAATACCAAGCAAACTATTTTCAAGGATTTTTTAAGGGTAAGTGGCTTTCCCTGAATGATTCATTTAGTTTTTTATAAGCTAACCTCAATTTGACAACAATCTTTCCTACTTCAACAGCACCTCATTCCCTTTTACTGATTTTCCAAATAGTTAGTAGCTCCAAATACTCTTGAGGATATTAAACATTTTTGGATTTTAATGCTTTTGAAGCAGTGTCTCTGGTTAATTAGCTGCAAACATATAATTGTAATTTAAGTAAAGAATATGATAATTTTCCAACACGACTCTTCAGAAGCCAAATATGTTTTCTTTCTAACACAAATAGAGTAATAATTTGAGTGAGATCAATCAAAGCTATACTCATGACTCAAAGTGTTAACTACTTCTAAAGATAAACATCCTTATAGCATCATAGAATAAAAACAAAATTATTTTGGTAAAATAAATTAACAGATAACTAAAATGGTACAAATATACATGTTGTGATCAACTCAAGACAACCCATGTGACATACTACTGAGAGTTAGGTAGCAGTGCAAATGGTGCTGCTCATCTGAGTAACACTAGAACACTTACAATTACCACTATGTTATTGGCAGCAGCTAGGATTGACATCATAGAAAGTGTTGGTTCCAGGAATTGTAAACTCCAAGAGCAATGAATTCCAGAAGATTATTGGTATGACTAGTATATATATTTTAGAAATTGCCTATTTCATATATCAGCTGATTCAGTAAACTATTGTTAGTGACTGCATAACTGGAAGGACTGTGACGATAATAGAAACTGCTAAAAGCACACAAAGTACACAATACTGCAATACGAGTATACCTGAAAATCTATAGATTACCTAAACAGGTGAGCTATTTATGGAACAAGGGAGAACCAGTTCTTTCAATATTTCAAGCACTGAGGGTTTTTTTTGAGTACTGTAAGATTTTTGCATTGACAGTGGAAAAAAGGTTTGAGAACCGATAAACAGGCAAGGGAATACCCCATATAGTGTGAAATGATAAGAAAGCAAGGGTTATGGGAAATGAACAGCATGTGCTCTGTGGTAGGTATTAAGTACAAGTGTAAAAGGAATATATGAATACATAGCAGAAGAGTTTCGAGAAGAAATGGTGAAGGTTTTGAATGGTAGGGGTGATATTCAAAGAGATGTGACCAAGACTGAAAATGATAGCATATTCCATTTTCTTGATAATTAACCAACACAATGATTGAGGCATATTTTAGCTCCTGCATGTATTTGAGAATTTTCCTGCCTCAAAGCAGGCCTTCCTTAGAATCAAATTTCTGGAAAATTTATTAGTTATATTATNGAGATTTGGCGGAATTCCATTATAAATGAAATAATAAAATTGTGAAGTGGCTATGTCGAAATATCCAATCTTGAAATTGAAGAGCAGTGAAATTATTTCAATTCAACTTAATTATCCCCTTAATACCATGGGCAGTGCTTTCCAAAACCTCCACTTGTTGAAAAACATTCAGAGTGCTACACTGCAACAGGATTTAATTTTCACCAACACTGACAAAGGCAATTGTTTACTTATCCTAAACAAAAGAGATTATACTAACAAGTGCAACCATTTCATCTCTTTGAACGACTTTTCAAGTGTATCACAAGACCCCACAATACAACAACAGAATCTGGTCAAAAACGCTATTGCTGATTCTGGGATAATAGATAATCACAGCAAACCTTGCCTAATTTGTGCAAATCCCCTTCCCCCAAGATTCTATGGCCTGCAAAAACTGCAGAAACTAGGGATTCATATTTGTCCGGTGGTGTCTTCCCCCACCCATAAACTGGCTTCGTTTGTGAACAGTGTCCTTTCTGATTTGCAGTTATTTGTGCCCAAATATTTGGTGAAGAACTCCCTACAGTTGACAAAAAATCTCAGTGAATTAACATTACCTACAACTGTAAAATTGTTTCATTCGGTATCATGGACTTATTTACCAATGTACCCATTAGAGACACGTTAATGGTGATTGAAGAAACATTAATCAGGAACAATTACAATATTGATATCACGGATAACTTGTTACATTTAATTACTGTTTGTACTAATCAAAATTACTTTTTGTTCAATGGGTCCTTCTACAGACAAAACAAGGGACTTGCCATGGGTTCCCCACTGTCACCAATTCTTGCTGATATATTTCTTAATCATATTGAAACAAAATTGTTTGATTCTAATACACCGATTTTAAAGAATGTTATCACTTGGCATCAATACGTCGATGACATTCTCTGTATTTGGAAGGCCTCATCTAGGCAAATGGACCAATTTCTAAACATTTTGAACTCTCTTCACCCCTCTCCAACTTTTACAATTGAGATGAAGTCAACCATTCCCTTAACTTTTTGTATTTAAACTTGCGCATCACCGACCACAAAATTCAATTCTCCATTTATCGGGAACCGTTCTTCACTGATCACACTACTCCTGCTTCATCCAACCACCATCACTCACACAAGCTCGCTGCTTTTCACTCTCTGGTCCAGAGACTACTCACCATTCCTATGTCCCCCAATGATTTTAAAAAAGAACTCTCTACTAGAGGTGGGAACAATCGAATAAAAATATTCGAATTATTCGATTGTTCGCTTCAATCGAATTATTCGAATAAAGTGTTTCAAAACCGAATAACTTCAATCGAATGATTTTATTCGATTAATTTCAATCGAATGATTCTATCCGAATAACTTCAATCGAATGATTCTATTCGAATAATTTCAATCGAATGATTCTATTCGAATAATTTCAATCGAATGATTCTATCCGAATAATTTCAATCGAATGACTCTATCCGAATAACTTCAATCGAATGACTCTATTCGAATAACTTCAAACTAGAGATGGGACAATCCATTGAAAAATACAATCGAATAATTATTCAATTGTTTTGGCATGTATTCGATTTTTTTCATTCGAATAAATTAATTTGTTTTGCGGGTCAGTGGTTTTACAGGGTTAATAAATTCCTATAATTCTTCCACTTTACTATGGAAAACCAAATTAAATTTGATTTTCACATTTCCGTAAAAGCAATATGTATCTTCGTTTGCACAATTTGAAATATTATTAAGCCTGATTAGGGGAAAATAAATTCTGGAGAATATATCAATGAAAATGCGATTAGAAAAAAATGCGGAAAAATAA
>KZ309591.1:52717-76577 GCA_000376725.2 Ladona fulva
CAGTGTTTCCCAAACTTTTTCATGCTATCGCCCCCTTGGATCCATACCACCGCCCCCCAAGTATGAAAATCTGTATGACCATAGCTGAAGAAAGATAATAAAGAAAATTAAACACCGCAATGATAAAATATCCACCAAATTACTATATGACTATTTTCTGGTGTTGTACTGATGCCATAAATCCAGTAGAACTCCATTGAGAAAGAAAGATGATAGGCAATGGAATAAAATTCTTTTTCGTCTAATAAATTTCTTTTTCTGCGCCCCCCTAGATTAGATCAGCGCCCCCAGAGGGTCGGTATCGCCCACTTTGGGAATCATTGCCTTACAGGGAATTTACTGGAAAAGAATCAGAGAAAGCAAAATATTTATCGACCAGACATATATTTGAATAAATGTCAACAGAAAAGGTAAAGAATGTTTGGCAGGTAGAGAGATGAAATATAATTCTGAAAAAGTACGTTATTTGTAAAAAGGAAATGGGAGAAATTATTTTTCTACAAGGAAAGTTTTGCGACATTCATGGTGATGTGCATGTATGTCATGGTTCCCTAACTCCGATTTTCAGTTGCTAATTTTGTGTTAAAAAATGCCTAGTTGTGTCAACAATTGGAAACGTGTCTGTTATTTTTGAGCAAGGAACATACCCTGAAAGTCTCACGCGAATCCATTTACCATAGAGGTGGTACTCCCTTTGTTAGATTATGGAACAATTTCACTTACACAGGACAGCTGCCATTAAACTATAAATGACCACAAAAACTGTAAAATGAGCACAGCTGAATAAAAGTAGGAGAAAAATTCCTTGATCTAGAAGGTGAGAAATTTTACAAATTATTGTCCAATCCCAAGAGTCTTCTGGCAAATCCGAGAAAGTTGGCAACCCTAATAGCAGATGAGACCATATCCATTCATTCAAAACAAAAATGTTGTCTACATTTTGGAGAAAATGACATACATAGAATTTCTATTATTTTTTTAAATTATGAATGTCCATATTACATCCAAATCGACTTACGACCAGCGTCTGACCTGAATATGCTCACAACTGACAGAATACAAATAGTAAGAGAAACCAATGCTGGAAGCAATTACATTACTATTTTTATTATTACTCCCCTAATATCTTATTACCTGTACTCAGTTCCAGGTTTTGGACAGGGTGGATCATCAAGTAAGTCTTCAAATCTTCCATGAATTTTGTCATACCTATTAATTAAGAACAACAGTCAATAATGTGGTTCCATTAAAAATTACATGCTGTAAATGTCAGCACCAAGATTCATAACTGATCACAGACCTGTTTACAAATTGAATACAACATAAAAGAAAGATTCAAATTTTTATCAAACCATGAAATTTAACGCAACATTTTGCTTTCAATAGAATAATTCCATTTATATTTGATTATATCACATATAATATGTTAGAAAAGCATAAATAACAAATTATTTTAATTTATCACGTCATTGCAATTAGAATTAAAATTATACCTAATGTTATACGTCATAATTATAAATCAAAATCTAATAGAGCTTGTAAGCAGAAACTGGTCTGATCAAAGAGTAAGGGCAAACCTTTTTTGAAACCAAAGTATTTCCTCCTTTTCTTCACATTTTCCTTCTGATTCAAAGTATTTCCTTATTTCAGATCCATCCACTTCTCCTCCCAGCACATACCAATTTTCTGGATGTTGGTATTTAAGCACTTTCACTTTCTTTGCAATTGCTCTCAACGATACATCTTCACATTCATCAATGCAGAACACTTCTGTAGGATCTGCTGTCTCACCCAAAACAGTTTCTGACCCTCGGCTGTGAAAAAGAAATTCACAATAATGATTACATTTATACATTTGCTAATATATGATACTCTCAACAGAAGCTAAAAAGAATCTATCAAAGAAAGAATAATAGTGCTAAATTTTTTTTCAGAACATAAACATACACCCCACTCAATGTTTCATTACCCCACAGTTCATCAAGGCAATGAACTGTGGGGTGTTAACAGAGTTTGGATGCAATCTATAGCCCAGGTTTAACCAAGCTAAGAAGGTTTCAGCATCATTTCTGGCCAAATAGTTAAAGCGGTATTCAGCTGCTGACAGCAGGACATCCTGGAGAATAATTCTACTTTATCCACCAAAAGTAATATCAATTTTCATACTATAACACTATTTAGCAATGGAAATTTATCCAGACATTAAAGTACAACCCAATCACATGTCTGGAAGGTTGTGGCATTACAGAGCACTGTCACGAAGAAGAAATATTGGACAGCCCACTTGGTGAGGAAACAAATCACCTCTGGATATAAGAAGTTCTATACTGGACACCAAGATATGTGAAGAGGTCAAGAATGAGACCAAAGGACAGATGGAATAGAGGCATCATCAGAACCAATGTGAATTGAAAATGGCCAATGAAGATATATTTACATGTGCATCTGTTAAAAATGTGTGCATCATAAACCCTCTGGTTGGAAATAACAGAGATTTATCTTTATAAATATTCCATCATAAGTGAGAATGATTTTAACTTACCAATACCAAACAGCATGAAACATTCTGCGACTGTTATTGTCACCCCACATATTGTTGATTCGAGCAATGAAGTATGGAGTAGAGGGATCCTTGGGCTGCACAAGAACATGACTCCCAAGCTCCACCTTCCCTACACCTTCCACTAGAGCTTCCCTAAAAAGCAGTTCCATAAATGTAATCAAAAATAAATTAAATAATAATTTTGTGTTTTACTGTGTTCATTAGTAAGAAATGATTGTAACAAGTCTACAATCTTTAATGGGATATCATACTTATATCTTTCAAAGATGAAATCCTAAATCCTGTTTTTCACAGAACAGGAGTTAGTTATGGAGAGAATATTTAGATTTAAAAAATTAAATGAACTACTCTTAGTTATATAAATTATTCAGTCTCATACTTCTGAACCCTTTAAAATGGGGTAAGCAACTTAAGATGTGCTCATTGAGTCATTTAAACAATCAGGAGAGCATCCTTAGGCACGCTGATAAGATACTACCTTAATTCTAATTGAAACAACCTTCTTCACAACACAATTGGTCATGAGGAATATAGTCCCCAAATATGGGGTTAAGATTTTACAGATAATTTGAGTACTGATATGAATAACAACTTTATAATATAAACTTTATTGATATTAATTTCTCTTTAACGAATACCATTCTCAAAATCAATATGAAGAAAAACATTTACATAATATTGACTACAATGGGCACATTCAATGAACCATTGATGATAATAATAAGAAATAAAAAGTCCTGAAAGTGACTAGGGTAAAAACAAAGAACTTTTCACCACACAGAATTAATATCCTTGATTTCTCAAAATTTCCCTAAACTCTTTCACCTATACCTGTCTTTCAAGTTTCACTACAGGTATATTTATAGCAACAACTTACTTATAGTATGTTTTAATGTCACTCTTAAAAATTGGATCTCCAATCCATGTTATTGTTTTTTTTGAGCCAGTTAAATGATTTCGTATGGTTTTAACAGGAGATGGACAATCATTTCTGGCTTCAGCCAACTTCTGATAACTATCCTCATCTTCTGGTTCTGAATCTTCAGCTTCCTGGATAGCCAGGTTTGGACACCTTAAAAGAAAAGGGAAATATTATTTTTTAACCATATACTGGCCAAACTTTAGAATAAATCCAGATTTAGAGGTATTGTGTTGGTAATTTAAACTGAGCTGCTTTTATCTGAAAATCTTTACTAAGCACCCAATAGCCATGAAATTAATCATGCTTCAGTGACACATCTAAAATGAGCTGATAAGGGGATCAAGGAAAAAAAATCAGTTGCAATAAAAGCTACCTTCTGCCATAAATTGGTTTCATCACAATAATATTAGTGATCATTGCTATTTTTATAGAAAAGACTGCAATATTTTACCAGCACTGAGGGCAGCTTCTTCACATTTAAGTGAAAGGAGATTATCTTTCTTCTGATGGACATAAACTGCCCTTTGGCTGTTGACTGAACAATGACTCAAGAGCATTTATATAACAAAAGATATTTCCATGGAGAGGAAGTGGATTATAGTCTCTTTTTTGATTAATTGCTTTTTTAATTAATTAATCGATGTTAATATATTCACACATAACAGACGGGAAACATTTTTGATTCCTTAGATAATTTTAACTATTAAGACCATCCTCCTCCATACGGAAATTTCTGCTACATCAGAAAATCAACAACAAACAGTGAAAATGCACAAAAGAAGGAAGATACCTTCCTTTCAACTCCACCTAAAGGTGACAGTGCCAAATAAAGATTGCTGTCTAATCTAGATAACACTGCAATATACAGAGATATCCTTGTCATGAAACTCAACACCCTCTGCAGCAACTAACAGGAAATTTAAAAGAAATGTACTTGAAAAATTAAAATTTGCTTACTTCCTAGAAACACAAGCCTGCTTGCTACGACCGCTTCCTCCGAATTTTATCATATCCTTGCAAGCACTACATGTACCACAATCAGGCTGCTGACAAGCTTCACAGATACCACATCTACGCCTCTTTTGAATCTGAAAAGTCAATTACATTTTCATTAAAAGCAATATAAAATCATGAGGATATTTATTAATAGTGGATACCAAATACTAATTTTAATCTTCGAACATTAAAACACCAATCCTACCCTTTAACTTGAGCTTCATAAAAATGGCAAAAATTACTAAGATTGTCGGTTGTCTACCCAAGAAGAATTTCTTAGCTTCATACACCGGGAAAACATCAAACTCTTCATTACTAAGATTTAGTTTCCTAGTTTCCAGTCCAAAACTATGCTGTTTCCTGAATTAATTATTATTTCACATGAACCTACCAAAAGGTAGAAAGAACACTTATGAATGCATGTATTTCTTCTTTTAATAAATCCCAATGAATGATGGCTGCGTTGATTGATGGAATTAGAATACTTAACAATACCAAATTACAAAAATAAAAAACAGAAATAACATTTGATAAAAGACATCATTGTGGGATTCACAGCATTGTACAAATTAAAAACAACGTTTCACCAACCTAGGTAACTTATCCGTGGCACTCGGGAAACATTCAAGAAATTTCTTTCTCTCTAAACTTCTTTTCTCCCGAGTGCCAAGGATAAGTTATATTCCACAGCATTCCAAGGTGTTTACAAGATGGACTGTAAATGTGGGAAGTCTTAGGTCGGTCAAACAGGATGCTCAATCAACTGCAGAATGAACGAACACCGCAGAGCAATGAAAAACAAGGACCGAAAACTGTCAGTGATAGCGGAACACAGGCGGTCTGAGCTGTGGACAGGGACAGAGGACACAACATTGATCACAAAACTCAAGTCATCAGCAAGCAACCAAGATATTTTCTGCGTATCATACGGGAATCAATTGAGATCGCCAAAAGACCAAATAACTTTAAGCATGAGGATGGTTACCCACTGTCCGCTACGTGGAAACGTCTCCTACGGACAAACAAACAACCAACGGCTGAAAGTGAAAGGACACGAACAGACCTTGAGTGAAAGGGGGGGGGGTTGAGGAGTATATATAGTAGCTGTTAGGGAAATAAACATCACTTCTACCTGAAGAAGCCGACGGCAAGGTTGGCGAAACATCACTTTTAATTTGTACAACGATGTGTATCCCGCGAAGACATCTTTTATCAATGGAACAACTACACAGCAAAAGCCTCAAAGCCAAGAAATAACATTGATTCAAGGAGGAGTTACATAACAATTACAGCCCTTATGCATTTCTGCATTTCTATTAATAAGCCCTAGTAAGCCTTTTGTAAGTGAAGAATGGAATAAATATGTGAATGATAAAAATCAACGTTATAACAAATTCTAGATGAATGAAAAGACCTAGCACTTCAAATGTGTGTAAAGTTAGAGGGTATAGATGTCAAATCAATAATCATATCAGCAAAAATACCACTGGAAAAGTCACAGGTAAAAATTTCACAGAAGAAATAAGAAAATAGTCACTGGAGGAAGGCCAGAAAGAAATAAACAGGAGTAGGTCAGCACTGATTCTGCATCCTCTTTAGCAGAAAAGTTAGCAGTCAAATTCCCTCTTTTTTAAGGTTAAAGCATTCAACTTGGCTAGAACTTTTAAACTATCCCCTAGAGGAGCAGGTTCCCATTTTACTTATTCATATGCAATAATATCTTTTAATTTAGTATAGGTGGTTTAGATATTACTGGTGGGAATTTACCTCATTGATTTATTACATTTATGAACTGGTGTACTGTTTAAGAAAATTTCTATAATTATTTGAAGCGCCTCTTTTTAAATATAGTATTCACATTAGTCAACCTACCTCTTCCCTTTTCCACCCTTTGATTTAGGTAGTTCATATTGGTATTAATTTTCAGCTTTTTTAAAATACTTTTTCTCAGCAATTTATTCTGTATTTTTGTAAGAGGTCTAATATCTAAATTTTTTTGTTCAAAGAGCTACTTCTTTTTCTCTTGTAATTTACCTTTTAAATGCTTCAAGTATTGATAATTCATGAGTACTGATTATTAGGAACTCTAAGGTATTCTAATAAAAATTTTATATTTGACCTAAATTTCCATCTTAAAGTTATATACCATTAAATACAGTAATATTTTCACAATTTCACTGCTAAAGACCTGTTTGGAGCTCAGAAGAAAATTCTTTCTTGGAATTATTTATTTTCTATATCATGTACCCAACGGAATATGCAGGGCCATCCATTATCGCTAGCTTTCAGGTGGTAATTATAAAATGAACAACAAAACATAATTATAAGCCTTAACACTGAAAGAGATCAAAAATGAGTTGGATGAGGTTCATGGCACACTTGCTCTTGCAACTGTTTACAATTGGGTAAATGAGTTTAAATCATCCACAAAAGATGAGTATCATTCAGGATATGCAGGGGAAAAGACTACACCTGAAACGATTGACATCAATTTTAACATGAAAGATATGGTTTTAGGTGATCAACGAATCAAAGTGAGCAAAAAAAGTTGAAGCCACATGCATATCGCAAGGTACAGTGTCCTCAATTTTGCACGAAAAATTGAGTGAAAAAAAAATTCAGCAAGATGGGTGCTGCATTTGCTCTCAGAGGAAAATTAATGCAATCGCGTGGTCGACTCTGAGGCTGGACATTTTGCCACTTTTCTGTCTCAATCCTGATGAGTTTCTGCATCCATACATGACTGTGGACAAAGCATGGATACACTACTACACTCCAGAGGCAAATGAACAGTCAAAGCAGTGAACAAGCTCCAAAGAAGGCAAATACAGTGAAATTGGCTGGCGAGGTAATGGCCACGATTTTTAGGGATGTATGTGGAATCATCTACACTGATAACTTGTTAAAAGGTCAAACAATAACTGGAGAGTATTATGCTTTGAGTTGTTGAGTGAAGAAATCAAGAAAAAACATCCTCATTTGAAAACGAAAAAGAACCTCTTCCATCAAGACAATGCAGGGTGCACAGCTGTACAGTTTTGATGGCCAAAAGTATGGAAGTTTGAATTATTACAACATCGACCGTATTCACCAGATTTGGCCCCCAGTGACTTCCTTTTATTTCCAAACTTGAAAAAACAGCTCGGCGGACAACGGTTCATGTAGACTGAGGTCATCGCCCAAACAGATGCCTATTTTGAGGACCTTCCAAAATCCTACTTTTTGGGAAGCTTAAAAAAATTGGAGAAACCCTTGGAAAAGTGTATAGAGTTAAAAGGAGGTTATGTTGAAAAATACAAGAAAATCTACATAAAATAATTTGTTTTTCTAAGGAATTATTGAACAATCCATGTATAAGCTGGAATATAAAAGATCTGGGGGTTGGTTAAGACCTAAAACTCTGAGATGATTCAGGTTCATATCTATAATTGCAAAATATGGCAAAAATAATTTTCAGGGATCTTACTTATGTTTAGATGGTAAAAAGGCCCTTGAAGTTGAATAGAGAGGTTTCAAGACATTGAACTTTGATTCAACACATTGATGTCTTCTATTTTTTTTCTATTTGATGAATCCCTTGTTTAGTATATCATGATTTGACAAAGGGGGAAGTGTTGAAAGATGTAGTAGAAGAGTTGAATGAAATGTTTTGAAAGAATGAGAGCGAATAGTATAATATTCATTTCTTTGAATTCTGAAAAATGTCTTTATTTCAGTTCTGATGAGGAAATGGCCCACATCTGAAGGAGCATAGTATCCCTATTATGATAGGCCTGTTCAATTGACCAAAAAGTGTATAGCAAGCTATTGAAATTTAAATTTTACAGCAAGAGGTTATTCTGGAGCATTAAAAATTGCTTTAAGTAATAAGTCATTATTTCATTGAGCAATCAGATAGTACAAGAGTATTGTCCAAACTAATAATTGAATAGTTAATTAAACCAAGGCTTCAATATATGTGAAAGGAGAAGACATATTACTCTTAAATGGTATTTCCTCCAGGTCCAGCAACCTCCAACAAGAGAACGTTAATAAAAAATGTCCCATCTAAATCATAAATAGGATGAAAGCTCCTTTCTTACCTTCACTTTCTCATTATTTTCTAACTGAATTTGCTCTCTGAAAAAATTTTCAAAAACTTCCTTCACCAGGAGAGTTGTGGTGGCCTTAGTCCATTGGACTTTCTTTTTCAACTGCAAATCCTTACGAATACCTCTGCGCACCTTTTGCCTGAAACAGAAAGAAAATATTTCATCATCTGAAATTAAAATTTCAGCTTAACTTAGAAAGTAAATTAGTTTCCATTTTCTTGACTATTTCCATAAATCATCAAATTTGATCAACTAAACTTTCCAAGGGTAACTATTTAACTCTACAAAAACACAATATGGAATAATGTGTCCACTCCCTCAATTATTTAGTTACAAATTTTAAGTCAGTTAAATTACTTTAAATACAAGCAACTAAACTGAGATTTGTTACAGCAATATCTTTACAGTTAAAATAGTGCAAAATTTCTTTGAAACAAACCCCACAGATAGAAAGTGTTCAGCATCTTATATATGATCAACCCCTAATACTAGAACTCATTTCCACATTACTCATGAAATTTATCAACAAGATAGAGCGACTCTCATACTACTGCAAGCAACATCAAAATTAGCAAGACAGCAGCAATCTTTTGTCTTTAGAAAGAAATAGAAACCAAGCAGATGGTAATTTAGCATGAAACTTCCAGTCAGACAGAAAAAATTTGGAACTCTATGATGTGAAACACTAAAATTCGGTGAATACGAAACCAGGAAAATGTGAAAAATAATAGATATGAGAGAAGAATGAATGAGAATATTCAACAAAAACTCAGCCGAAGCAGTGAGCAATAGTAATTTAGAAACATCAAATTCTAAGCAATGTTTTAAACAGAGATAAAATCATTAAAAGCTATAATTTACAGAAAATATTTTTCTTAGATTACATCTATTGGGTCATCAGGAAAGTTCTGCAGTTTTTGGAATAAGAGAATAAGAGTATTATGTTCCTAATTGAATATTATTCTTAATGTGCAGAAAACATAACTAGACTATAGGAAAATTAAATAACTTTGTAACCAATGATTGTTATACATGCAATACTTCAACTATGATTTAATCACATCATATAAAAGTGACTAAATATTGTAAATATAATTGTTTCAGTACGTTTTGCAACATGCAATCATAAATATGAAAGACCAAAGACAGCACTTTTGCCTTATTATGTTTTTAATTCAGAGAGGAAAGAATGCTAGCAAAACCACAGAAAAAATGTTTGAGTATTGAATAAGTGTTGTCTAATAATACAATTAGGAGGTTTGAGAAGTTTCAAGAGGGTAATTGCAGCTTCAAAGACGTCTTTGAAGCTGCAATTGTGGATGTTGACTTCCTGAAGGAAGCATTGTTCAAACCTTTGTTCTAAGGAGCTGTACTTATCAAGGAGGCTCAATATTCCAAAGAGTACTATACACCATTACTTGGATAGGTACCAACAATCTGGCATTATGTTTGGTTAAAGCATAAAATGATTGAACAAAATCTTCTAGATTGTTTCAGATTCAGATTCTTTGCTGTGATAAATCAAAGAGGTGCCTTTCAAAATGGCTGAACACATATTATGATAAGTGGATACTATACAAAATGTAGAGAGCATAATGAAATTGGGATAGAGCAGGCCTACAAACAAGATCCAAACATTTGCATCACTGATAAGTAATACTTGATGGCATTAAAGATGTGTTTATTTTGATAAATTGCCACTGTATGAAATGATTAAATTAAAAATTCAATAATTTAAATAATTAAACAATTCAATTCACGAACATGACACAAGAAGAATGAAAGATCTTCATCTTGAAAGATCTGTTATCAAAGCTCATGCCAGGGGCCCAAAAATAATGTCTACAATAATATATAATAAGCTGCCATTGCCTATTAAAAACATTGACAGTATAAATAAATTTAAAAAAGAGGCTTTTAATTTTCTTTTGAAAAAATGTTATTACTCAGTTCATGAATATCTTATCAGAAAATGAATTTATTCATATTTTCATTACTCTCTAAAAGATTGTATAATTTGATTTTATGAATGTATTGTATGTATGATTTGATTTTATGTTGACTTATCCTATACATACCATGTATGTCCCTGGACTAATAAATAAATACAAATACAAAATTAATTCTAATAAATAATACTCCTGATTGACCAACTTGAAAACCACCCTTAAAAGAAAACGACCATGTCTGCTTGAACAAGGAGGAATTGTTTTCCATCACAACAACTCCAGGCCACCTGTTTAAATGAAAGTTTGCCATCAACTACGGGAATGTGGATGAGATGTTGTAGTTCATCCTCCTTACTCCCCTCACCTGACACCTGATTTGTATAGATCCGTAGAAAATTGTATAAATGTCCATAGAAAATTCTATAATTCCAGAGAACTTACTTCACTGGAAGCAGTAAGAACCTTCTTGGATGTATTTTAAGCCAATGAGTCTAAGAATTTCAATGAAAGGGGAATATTCCAGTTACCTAATTCTGGCTTAAGTTTATCAGTCAAAATGAAAAGTACTTCACCAAATAAATAAATCTTTGCACACTTTAAATATCGTTCAATTATAATTCATTTTTATAAATAATGGCTGAACTTTCTAGATGGCATGATACTTCCCTACAAATTTCTCAAAGATGTCAGAGTTGAACTTAAACAGAAAAATCAATTTCAAGAAAAATAATGTATAACAACAAAAGGCATCTTCAATAAAATGATTTTTTGGAGTATAAACTAAAACTAAATATCCCCAAGGAAAAATGAATTTGAAATAAGACTGAGAGGTATAGGACTTGATCCTGGATCTTCCACTTTCTGCTCTAGCCAACTGAGCTACCATACCAGAACAATTACACCGGTCACTTTTTTTGTAAAACTAAGTAAGCTAACCAGTTAATTTTTTTCCATGAAATTATAACAGAGCTCATTTTATATATATTCACTGTCAATAAATGAAACTGCCATTAACCCAATTTCCTGAATTGGAAAAATTCTAATTTTCTTACCGCAAACAGAAAATCAACACAGAAAATAAATAAATAACAGGTAATTAAAATGATACCCTTTCAGAGAACTTCTGATTCTATTGAAGAAAATGGCATACAATAATATCTCTTTACCCAATATTAAGGTCCACTGCTGATAGCAATGCTTCCCAACCTTCTTTTTCTCCATGTTACACAAAAGCACTTACTCTTAGCTCACAGCAAACTATACCATACATTTGTTAAAATGTAAGAAATTGAAATAGAGATATCCATTTATAGAATGAAAAATAATTTTTACGTCCTATTAAATTATTAGTTATCACAAAAAATTAAGATTAAGAGAAAAATTAGAGGCATGTGGTATTCTTGGGTGTTGTACCAATAACGGACCAATGACACCTCATTTGGGAAGCACTGGCTTGAAGGATAAGAAAATTCATCCCTAATGGAAACTAATTTAACCTATCTAGTTCTAAGAAGATTTACCTTTTCACAAATGATACGCCAGCCAAGTTAATCAGTGATCGCATACAAGGAGAAGTTAACAATGACTCTTGCATTTCTGAAGACCCAGCCTCGTGTTCACCAAGTTCAACTTTATCAAAACTCAGGACTTGGTCACAAATAAACTGGGCATGACGAAGTAATCCATCTTCAGTTAAAGATGGCATATTTTCTGGTGGTACAGTTGTCTGAAAAGAATTATGAATTGTTAAGGAAATATTGAAGAAAATGAATGTAAACATCAAAACTTAAATTAGAGGGAAACGAAATTCACTAAGCACTCTCAATCCAAATCTATTGGAGTAATTCAAAAGAACATAATTAATGAGCATGAAATATGCACTTTATTCTAGAAATTTGAACAAAAATTCTACCTGTGTGAAACTTACACATATTACTTTTATTCAAATTTAGTTAAAGAAGCAGAGGCATACATGTGAATGAAGGAAAGTAAATATGAAGTAATTTGCAAGTTTATTGATATTAATAAACCTTGATTTGTTTCTGAAAAGACTAATTCAAGCTGGCATCAGAGATATTGCATAGAAATGTATAGAAGTTACCTTCCTGAAAAAACCTAATGTATTATAATTGTATTATTAGAGTCTTTATGTTTCAATAAATTTGAGAGTTACCCAAGGTTCAGTACTTGGACTAATATTGTCAATTTTATTACTGTTAAAAGAGCTTCGACAGCTCAGGTCATTTCATATATAAAGGTACTAAACACTAGAAATGAAACATAGGTACAAAATGTATAGGTAGAAGATGGAACAGTAAGTTAATGGGTGGGCAATTGTAAAATAAGAAATACTAAACCTAAATTAAATCATGAAAAATACAAAATCAGCCATAATATTTCTTTCACTAAAAGCAAATATTTAGCATAAGTAAAACTAAGAAAATAGGAAAAATAAAATCTCAGGACAATACCAATGGATGAACATAACCTAGAATAAAGTAATAATCCTGAGTTCCAGTAATAATCCAGAGAGTCTCCAGTTGAGTGAAAAGAATGTACAATAAAAGCTTTACATTCATGTTAAGCAAAAAAGGTGGCTTGCAGGGTACATATGTAGATGTAGATCAATGAAATGGAAGACATACCTGAAGGGTGTTGAGGAGGTCCTCATAAGTATCTCCACCATCACCTCTTGTTCCACATAGGAATTCTATCACAATTTTACTCATGAATATCTTCTCCTTTACAGCATCCATAAAAGGAGCATATTCTGCACTTGGCTCCATAAGGATATAGTCTCCAAATCCAGTAGAAAATCCAATGAGAACAGATTCCCCACCATCAAAACCAGATACCCACCATTCATTGATTGGCCCCAAGTCCTTAACAGGAATTCCACCTACAAATGTCAAACAAAATCCTAATTATAGACTTTTATGTAACTGAGAAAGTTAGTCACTGTTTTGTTTTTAAATAGTTCAATCAGTCAAAGAATCATGAAAATCAAAATTTGAGCTGAAGTTTATACAATGTAAAGCAGTTGGTTTCGTTTCGAGAAGCATCAGCAACACAAAGTGATGGAAAGGAAACTCCCTTCAGGTTGTAAACACAGGAAAAACAGGTAAGGGTGATTCTATGAAGCCGTGACCGCGAACGATGCCACCATGTGGACAAAATCGCAAAGTCCTTGCCCACAAAGTCTCCCAAATGGCTTGGAGAAATGTTCTGCCAGGATAGCTCAATGGACAGAGCACCCGACCGGCAATTGGGAGACCCAGGTTTGATTCCCGGTCCTGTCAGACTTTTTTCAAGTCCATTCTTCCTTGGGATCTTTCTTCTTCTTGGGATTAGGATGATTTTGAGAAAAGTAAAATTCCAGAAAAAATTCGAAGAAAAGGAACATGAAATCATTCATGTAACTATGCAATGTTTCCATTCACTATGCTATTTCACTATTACATTGGCAATATTCAATTGTTATCATAATAAGATAGATTATTTTAGCTTTCGCCTTTGCTTATTCAACAACTGCATGCAAAGTATGAGGCTCTCTCAAACACTCCAATCACCAGGCAACCATCCAGTATTCCGCTTAGTACACGCCGCTTAGTTGAAAGGCACTTCATTGAGAAAATCCCACAGACTGGGAAGAAGGCCAGTCGTCAACGAAGATGCAAATTGTGTTAGCTATGGACACTGTCTATTGGTGCCCTATTAGTAGATCTCTGTTTGGTAGAATGTTTTAAACTTTATGAAACAAAAGATTAGATTTAAAGTCAACTTTTGCAGATTAGAAGAGAATGTGAATGTAAACACTTGGACTAAGACATAAGTACATTTTTTTCTTTAAATTTACTATAACATACAAATTTTTNGCAACAGGTGGGCCCACTAAAAGCATGGCATTCAATCAACATCAATTATTTTGTCACTAAAATAACAACGATTTCAGTCTAAAATAACACCACTTTCGAAAAAACATATCACCACTTTTGGCTATAAAATAACCACACCTTTTGCATGTCCCTATACATTGGCAATATTCAATTGTTATCATAATAAGATAGATTATTTTAGCTTTCGCCTTTGCTTATTCAACAACTGCATGCAAAGTATGAGGCTCTCTCAAACACTCCAATCACCAGGCAACCATCCAGTATTCCGCTTAGTACACGCCGCTTAGTTGAAAGGCACTTCATTGAGAAAATCCCACAGACTGGGAAGAAGGCCAGTCGTCAACGAAGATGCAAATTGTGTTAGCTATGGACACTGTCTATTGGTGCCCTATTAGTAGATCTCTGTTTGGTAGAATGTTTTAAACTTTATGAAACAAAAGATTAGATTTAAAGTCAACTTTTGCAGATTAGAAGAGAATGTGAATGTAAACACTTGGACTAAGACATAAGTACATTTTTTTCTTTAAATTTACTATAACATACAAATTTTTCAGAATTTTATTGCTAAAATTAATAATGATATAAATTATTGTTTGTGAGAAGGCAAAATCTGAGAGTTTAAAAACATTTAAATACCGCAAATAGGGCCTAAGTGTGCAAACTCGTGGACCAGCTTGAAGGGTTAAAGGAATATAACTACACAAGAAAATGAAAGCAAATTCTAAAAAAATATACTTAGGCATATTGTTTCATTAAAATAATACACTTGATCAATAGTACCAGCAGTGGCAGGAGGTGCATTATTTTAGTTGTATGAACCCTTACTATTCTCATTGATCACCATCCAGAAAGCTTTAAAATACCTCACAAGCACAGGACAGTCATTTCTTGAAATTAGAGGGAAGGAAAAAAAAGTTCCTCTACACAATAAAACAGAAATTAGATACCCCTGGTAACTGCAACTCCATACAATCCCACATTACATATTCACAATATTGCCAAAATGTTTTATGTAAAAGTAAAAGTAGTCAAAGGCACTGAAATACTGTTGAAAGGTGACATTATAGATACCTTCAATATCCTTGTTCTCCTCATAAATAGCTTTCAAATACCCAGAGAAGTACAGTAAAACATTCTTCTCGATGAGGCCAGAGTCAAATGGGCAAAGGTGTCCTTCTTGATCAAATACTCTGTAAGCAAAGAGCCATTAAAAGAATTTATTATAATACTGATTGAAGAATTGGAATTGCTGTCACTTATTTAGAATCTGTTTTATTCAAAATTTCAAAAATAAAATGTGGTACACTAATTAATGGATACTTTATTTAAACTAGGATTAAGGAAAGGTGTAATACTTTGCACAATGAAGTCATGTGGCTGATCCCAAAGGAATAACAAGTGTGAAAAATAGTGACATTACTTGAACCCAGGTATCCCACTTTCAGGCAGTTTATTTAAACTAATTCACATGTGAGAACCAGGGACCTTAGGGTTAAAGTGCTAGTGCCATCATCATAATAGTCATATCTATTTGGACGTATGCTGACATAAAATAAAAATGTTTTGGGCAAAGATGAAACAGAAGTCAGGAAATTTAAATACTTAATACTACTATTCAGTAGAGTGTAACAAGTTTATACTTGAAACTCTAAAAAAAAACTTAGTAGATCTAAAAGCTAATTCCTCAATAATTATTATGCAGTATGTCAACTATAGCCAAATTTATACATTTAAAATAATTTATACCATTAAAAGACAATTATTAAAATGAAAACATAACAAAAATTCTATAGATAAATTGCTATAGAGCTAACTATTTTTATGCAATAAATCTAATAGAGATGATGAAAGAAATATTCTTATATGACACAAAAATAACTAACACTGAAAAAACATTGCAAGATATTTCTAAATCAAGCCAATGGAATCTAAGTTTCTTTCCCAATTTTTCTGGAGATAATAATATGGAAAATTTTGCAAATACAAGAATTTTGCAAATTTACAACATTCTACTTCACTATCCTGACCGGATTGTATGTAAAATGTATAACTGGGAATAAACATTTAGAATATACATCAGACAATTGGCAACAAAACTTACGAGAACCCAGTAATTTTATTCTGTGGTCTTTCATCAGATGAATCAATTTCATCAACTTCATCTCCAGTAAAGAGGGAAAGGCGAGGGTCAACAAGGGCCACTTCCTCCTCAACAGCATCTCTTGGGTGACCTCCATACATACAGAGATCTGGATTGTCCACTAGCACTTGCTTGCAAATTGAACATCGTGGTGGAGGCATCTTTGGTTTAGCAGTGACATTTGATTGCTCTAACTTTTGTGTCCCATTTTTGGGCATACTGTAAAACAAGAATAATGAAAATGATTATATTTTGTTGATGATATGCAATAGATAGATATTGTATAAAAATTATCTAACTTTGAAGCCAGTATCCAAAATATTAGGCAATTAGGTTTCTCACAGTGAAGTAAATAAAGATTCAAGCCTTCTTAAACAATTCATTACCCTCTCTATAAAGAGTTTTGCATATTACATTTTTTAGCATTGGAACACTCATTTTTCTTTCTGCTTCCTTAGTTTATCTACTTATCTATCTAAAATTTTGAAACAAAATCATTTAAGTAGAAGCATTTACATATAGATCAATATGGCATAATAATAAGATATAATATTCCCATTATAAAAATAACAATTTGAGATGAATCATTTGCTATTTAAAAGAGACCAAGACAGAAGGGAGACAGTTCAACACAATTTAATTAATTTGGCTGGATTATTTAAACTCTTAAAAACTAAATAATTGGTAAACAGTGGTAAAGAGACATATTTATGACAACAAATAGAGCTTTCTTGCAAACCAGATAGTAAACTTCTACTTAAAAATAACGAAAAATAGTAAGATATTTTTTCCTCAATGTCTTCTGAAATTTGCATTCATACTGTATTAGAGTACTAATGAAACTTGCAAAGATCACATACTTGGCAGTCTCCTGATGTGATTTAGAATACTTAACTAAAAATCTTAACTATGCACCTTCTGTAGCCAGAACCCCATAATTATTGCTACTTCTTGATTCAGTGCCTGTCATATTTTGGTTTTTCTCAATTTTCAAGTCTTTCACCCATTATTATTTAAATAAAGGATGCCCAGAAGAAAGTTGATCATATCAAGAAAAAGGCATCTTCCCAATCTCAAGTCAATGAAAGAATCTGATGACAGAAAGTTATGACAGAAACTTCAAAATATTTGGACCTAAAAAGGAGAGCAAACTTGCATGTCTCCCACTAAGTCATTTGTGAGCAACATCTTTGAAATATCTTGATCATAGATATGTGCATAAAAATTTACCTATGCTTCAGTAGAATCAACAATTTTTCACAATTTAGCAGACCATAAATCTGGTCATCTTACATATGCTACAGAGAGCAGCAAATGATCGGATGCGTAAAATTGTATTTATAATTTATGAATATTAATCACACAAAAAATATCTGCAGTTTATGAATTATAATTGCAGAATCAAAACTTATCACATTTTATTTTGGAGAGAAGAAACCCCAGCACACATCTTAAGCAGTTTAAAGATGATTTACATTTTAAAATAAAAAAGTTACCTCTAAAGAGATTTCATAAGTATATTTAAGAATGTTACACATCACGAGTGTCATAGAATGCCCAAAATCACATACATATATAATTATAAAAAAGTCACTTGTTTTCAAGAGAAAATAAGTGAAACAAGATAATAATTGTTAAGAATTAACTATCCCTCTTAATTTAATTGAAAATACAAAATTATGTATCTGAAAAATGAAGAACTCTCTAAACATAAAGGAACTAACCTTTCACTTGATAGCCTTGGTTTCTTTTCATTCCCTTCATCATCTTCTCTGTTTGTCAGAGTTTCATCTTCCTCTTCCTTTATGTCTAAGGAATTCACTTCCATTGGTTTTGGTTCATCTTCAGTCTTTTTCTGTCCATTGTCAATTGATTTTGATTTTTCATTTCTGAATAATGAAATTATGGTAGGTTGTTCCTTAGCATGACTGGGAGAATTAGGTTTCTTCTTATTACTCACTGGAAAAATAAGGAAACTATCGATATTTTACATATTGACAGAAAATCTTACACAAAACTCCTCAGAATCACAAGACATACGAAACAAATAGAACCCTCAGCATCAATAAAATATTAATTGCATCTACTCTACATTAATAAATACCACTTCTGAAAATATTTCATTAAAATTCATTATCAATAAAACTCACAAGATTATTTTAATAGAAGCCATATACTACTTGTGATTTTCTATTAAAGCAGTGACTGCAACTTGTAACTAAGACAGTAAGAAGGATGTTAATTTTTATTTTAGCATCCTTAAAAGAATTTACAAGCAACATCCAAAAATCAATGGAATAATAACACCTGCATCTCACATTCAACTGGGAGGCAAACGTTTTACTATTAATAACAAAGGAATTAAAACATACTCTTCAATCATTTCTCAGAGGAATCTTTTGAGATGAAACTAACTCAGGCTCCCGGATGGACAAGTGAATTGTGCGTTAACTTTTGGTGAAAGCTGTGCCAGCTTCCATTCCCAGTGGACCCATACGTAAAAAATAACCTCAAATGCCAAAGCACTTTAAAAAACCAACTAGCATACTGTGACACAAGATGAGACTAAAACTAATAAGTAGCCTTGGTAACAAAAAGAATTGATACTTTTTAAAATCAGATTTAACAGCAATCAAGGAATATGCCTCTGAATTTTCTAAATGCTTTAAAATGAGGATAATTATATGTCCATCATTATTTCACAAAATAAAGGAGAGATGTTTAGTCAAATAATTTGAGATTTGCAGTTACATCCAGAATTTTTGACAAAATATAATTTTCAACAAATATTTGCCAAATTTTAATGACTAAAAACAAAATAAAGCTATAAAGCAAGAAGTGGTTAGTGGGCTTATAATGATTTTTATCACTCCATCGAATAATGCTTTGAAATTAACATAACTACACCTGTATATCTGTCATTCTTCAAGATCTGGAAGAGTAAACAAAGAATATAATAATCATCACAACTCATCTTCTGGTAGATAATTTAAACAAAAAATTTGATAATAGAAGGCAAGGGGTAGAGATAATCCATTTGTCCAAAATACCATCCACATTCTTCATGATAACTAAAAATATAAATATACTATATTTATCCCACTTTCTCAAAATCAATGATTTTAATGGTTGCTTAGATCAAGAAATTTTTTAAAAGTATTGCAATACTGAGAAAGAATGAATTTGGGCAAAGCTATGTAGATTAAAAACTATACTTAAAATCAGAGGAAACTACAATAAGTAAATTGATACGTGAATTTCTTACCTTTACTCTGACCGTTTTTCTTAGAAGAAGATTTATTTGCATCAAATGAAGATCTTAGCGATCGTCTAGTTCCAGACCTGGGTGATGATTTGTTGCTGCACCCTGGAATATTATTTTCCATTTCCTCATCTTCCACTTTGTGAGATTCATTATCATCACAGCTCAATGCAATATCAGTATCAGAGTCTGCCCTTACAGGGAGTCCTGCTTCCTTCACAGGGTTCGCCTTATCAGAATTCTCAATATACAAAGATGTGGAACACATCTCATCCAAGGTGGACATTATTACATCATGGTATGCATCCTAAGAATAAAGCACGGTTATTCATGTGACTTACCAAACAAAGTTACACATTACATAAAACAAAACATACAGTTGCCATCTTCCCATCGTCAAAACGTTTCTTTAAATCTTCAACTTTTTCCTGGAACGATGTCGGAACTACACTGCTCAAAATTTCCCATTTTTTCTTGCAATATCCTTTCTTGGTTATATCTCCATCCTCGAAGTCTGTATGAAGATCTCTTAACCTGAAATACGTAAATACTTTCATACTCAGAAAGAATTTCCTTAACATTAAGATGATTGTAAACAAAGATTATATAAAACGCTTGTCTCCAGGCGTAAGCATGAAATGAACGGTAAAAGAAACAAATTAATATATGTACCATGACCGCACAGATACTTTTCAAAGTGGTAACTACTGCTAGCATTAATGATAAGTCATCAATAAGTTGATCGACGAAGACATGGTAAACTGATTAAAACATCAAAAGTTTGGGGAATTGTTGAATCTAACCATCAATTTAAGATATACTAATAAAATTAATTCGATTGACTTCTTTATTGATGGGGAATGGTTTTATCGCTGTGCAGATACTCAACCCCGTAACCATGAATGATTTCAATAGCCATTCAACGAAAAATGGATAGACGAATTTCTTTTTCACTTACCGCTGCTTAACTTCTGTCGAAAGAACAATTTGCTTAGACGTGGGTATGGGCATTTTTTCACAAACGAAGTTCACCCACAGCCTGCACCAACAACAACACCAGTACAGAGCACAACCAACCTCAACACACAACTACTTCCCGCGTAATTTCGCTTCCGCGGGAATCATACCAAAGTCGAAAATCGAAATTCGTAACAAAGATCTCTTACAGGGTTGTAACATGATAATTATTTCGTATCTTATTTAAACTGTTTAAACTTGTACGTTTCAGTTTCATTCGCAAATAACCTCATTCTATGATGTTCTGCTGGAAAAACTAAGCTCCGAAAAGAAACGGAAGTAACACGTTCCGATAGAATACATACGTATTAATCTTAGTCAGATAAGAAAATTATAGTTAACAGAATTTTTTCTAAGAAATTTTAGACAAATCTCAAAATAACCATTAGGATTTCTGCGAACTTAGTTGTCATATACACTAGGTATTTCTCATTGTCAATTCCCGCAGAACGTCTATATTTCAAATTAATTGCAAAATCATGAGAATTCTATTTTGTACGCCCTGCCAAATTGGAAGTAAATGCCTTAGCTTCGTCCAACGTCGTGGGTCCTAATCCGGATCTTCTAGTTGTTAGACAGCTGCTCTAACCGATGGATTTATCTCTCTGAAATTTCTCTCCCTGGGTAATAGTGACTTACACGCCCTGCGAGTACCCATTCCACCAGCTGTGCAGCGCATTAGTGCGGCACATGGCTACTCCAAGATTACACTATTGGTACTGACGACTTTATGTTAAACGCATACCGCAAGCTTTGCTCCTAAGGCGGTACCCATTTCACCAGCTGTGCAGCGCATTAGTGCGGCACATAGCTACGCCAAGATTACACTATTCGGTACTTATGACTTTATGTTAAACGCATACCGCAAGCTTTGCTCCTAAGGCGGTCACTGTTGCTATATGTTATCGGTAATCTTAGAATAAATGGATATCATTATCCCCAACTTCCTCACCTATGTGGCAAGATATCACCACACTTGGCTCCACCAGGGTTAGTGAAGAAACAGTTCCAGGAGCTGCAGACAGAATGGTACAACACTTGCAGGGCATGTAAGTCACTATAACACCTTCTTGAGTAGTCTGCAAGATAGCTCATTTTGCTAGAGCTACCTTGCAAGTAGAAGATAAGTAATAGGTTTGAGTCCTAGTCTTGTCAGACTTTTTCATGCCAATTTTTCCTTTGGAAAGATTGGTTATAATGTCATAGGTCCTTGTGCCCCCCACTATAAACAGGGAGCGCCTCCAAGATTGATTCCACACTTTGGGTAACTCTGATCCAGATCTTAATAGCTCACCATAAGCACTTAAAAAGTAGAAATCTTGCCATCCAACCAGAAAAATGATACTTTTTACTTAAACTGAAATTCATTGAAACTAATGTATGATCCAAGTTAGATAAAGAAAAATAATGAAACAGTGAGAAAACGAAGAGTACTAACAAGGGTTGTATATAAAAATTCTTGAATTGAAAAATTAAGATTGTCTAAATCTTCAATATGTATGGAATCAGATTCTGCAAATCACAGAATAGCAAACCTTCAGAAGCTCCAACACTTCAAAATGCAACTTATTTTGCAGGAAAAAATGTCTATTCTTCATCACAGTAACCTTCTCTGATCAATTATTCTATATTCATAGTTTATTATTTCTTTGTAAGAAGGAATAAGACATTTTTACTTTCCAATCCACTTATCATGCACTGTATTTACTTTCTAGGTCATATAATTACTCCAACACAATTTTTTGGCTAACAAGATAGGGATTTAAATATATATTACTTAATAAAACTTTGGGTTAAATGAAATAACTTAAAATTAGTTAAATCAGGAGTGAAAAAGCTAACATGCTTAAGCTGGAATCAAGCCATTTTTGGTCATAGGAACTGTTTAGGTGAGTTAAGTTGATTGGCAAGGGAAGAAGTAATTCTACTCTAGTGGGCTTATTTGCTATAATTTTCCATTGGAAGCTCTTCCAACATCTGATAAACCAAAACATTTGGCTGAGAAGACCCTTAAAACAAATGACAATAATTCAAATTATACCCATAAAATCCAGATCATAATACTCAGTTTCTAACACCAGCGAAGCTCATCTCAAATATCCATCTCTTTGAGCACTATCAGCAGTTTATTTTTTCACAAGAACAAAATGAGGAATTAATGCCTTTAAGATACTCTTTCTAGAGCAATTAATTTTTAAAGGATTTTCTTGATATACACCCAACTCCAAATAAAAGTGTAATGCACATATTACATTAATACACCTATTCTTACCTGAAAATGTGATTTCATTGTTTTACATTACAGGTAAATAAAATTTATTGAAAATAATCACAAGATTGAATTATTATTAAAATAAAATGATATCAAAAGAGTAAAAACTTCAGATAATATTTTATTTTGAGCATACAATTTGAAAGTATTTACAAAGAATAACATACAGAAAGCAACAACAATAACTATTGGAAGAAATCAACTCCTTGAAGCCCATCTGGCATATAGGTTAAGCCAGACTTCTCCTTGGGTAACATGTTATAACCCTTGCTGTAATCTGTTGATGAAAAATAAACTGAACTTAGTATAACCTTATTAAACTTATTCATTAATTTTACTTATACTGAAATCTGTCATGAAGATAGAATATTCTAAAATAGCTTAAAATAACAAAAGAGACTGTAACGGTTTAGCAATTTTTTTAAGAAAATAACTGTGTATGAGGGGTTGCATGGAATGAAAATAAAACATTATTACTAGAAATTGGAATTAGAAATTTTCATTAGCATAGGACACTTCCATTTCAGCATAGAACTGTCCTCATTGAAAACTTCATTTCGCAAAACTATAACCCACATGCATTTACCACAGAGTAATTCATAAGCCTTTACAGGGAAGTTTCTTGTAAGCAATTAATAACCCTGAGACAGGAAACTGAACAAAATTCACAATAATGCAAAAAAATCAGTTTTAATCCTTGAGCTTACAATTGTTAATAAAGTTTTTAGACTTAATTTTGTCATGATTTTGAA
>KZ309592.1:23736-39565 GCA_000376725.2 Ladona fulva
ATTCTTGATACTAAACTTACCTTTAAAACTCATATCAGGTCTATCTGCTCTAAGGCTTACCGTCTTTTAGGCTTTCTGAAACGTAATGCTCTTCAAACCTTCTCCACTAATACATTAGTCAAATCTTATTGTTCCATTGTCCGGCCTACCCTTGAATACTGCAGCATTATCTGGTCTCCCCACTGTTCCTCTCACATTAAATCTATTGAAAGAATTCAGATTCGGTTATTAAAATGGCTGTGTTGGAAAGAGAATATTACCGATTTCAATGTAAATAATTATCCCGATCTCTGCAAAAGGTTTCATTTGGCTCCTCTCAACACAAGGAGAGACATAGCCGATATTGTTTTTCTACGAAATATCATTAACGGCTGCATTGATTCCGTAGACCTTCTGAATGGGATAAATTTCAATGTTCCCTTGAGAAGATCAAGACACACCCCGCTTTTCCGTGAACCCTTTGGAAGGGTCAATGCCGCTAAATTTGAACCACTCACTAGGATGATGAGAGCAGCCAACAATGTCATGAGTATGAATAGCAGTATAGACCTTTTCAATGACACTTTGGGTTCCTTTAAACGAAAACTACATGCTACATTGTTTAATTGATGGTTTTTCCTTTTATTGTATATTTTGCCTTCTTTTTTCTTGTTTCTTTTTTTGTGTTTTTATTATGTTCTTTTTTGTATTTTTAATGTATTTTTATTAATCTATTATTTATTTTCTATTAAATCACATGTAATTGGGTTTCTTAACCTGTTTGTGATAAATAAATTATTATTATTATTATTAGAAAAACAAGATATTGATTTATGTTACACCTGGAACGTTCTGAATTTGAAAGAGTAAGCATTACATCCTGCTTTTAAATCTTCTCAAATATAATTTTTGGGAATGTAGGAATTTTAATAGCTTTCAAGGAAGGTAAATAAATGGCGGTCGTTACTTGTACAGTTTTGGTATTACGAATTGAGGTTTTGGGATTTTAAATTTATCATGTTTTCCCAGATTTTTCAAAATATTAATTTAAATTGAGCATTTCCTACTGCATGCTATATAACATCTATCAGTTTCAGGAAGAACAGATATGGCGATTGATTTAGCAGTAAGTTTTTCATAGTTTTTAATACAACCTTACGCACTTTATGTGAAACACTCTCTCAATGGAGAGATTTGTGGAATTAATAAAATTTAACAGAATTTACTAGTACTAAATATTTAACAATATTTACTAGTTACTTAACCTACCATTTGCAAAGGTTTCTTTTGTCGTCCTTCGTTGTAGCCACAGGAATGTTCTGCAACACCTGTTTGGGCATAAAAAAAATTTGTTATTGCTGAACAGTTATACAAATGGCCAGTGATAAAGTGATAATTTATTAAAGCTAAGCACTGAGAATGCAGATAGTTACTTTTGTTCCTTCTTCTGCAAGCTAGTAAAGACAGTAAAATGATTGAATAGGTTGGGTATCGGTAAGAAAATCAACCAGTTGCGGTCATACATTTGAGTTTGGAGAGATGGCAATTGAACAATTCAGTCTAGAACAATTTAATGTATTTTTGACCGGTAGCTGCTGTATTGATGCTGGATAGATTTCGAAAAATTAACTCATAATTAAATGCATAAAGAAGTATTATTTCAATGTTAACTATTAAATCTATATTAACAAACCTTACATATTATCATCTTTTAGCCTTAAAATTTGTTTTTAAAATGCTTTCTTCTTTTAATCATTGATTCTCCGATTAAATTCCAAGCATATTCTTGTAAGATAACAATAGCGGATGAATGATGATGCAGAATTGAAGAACACTTCGGTCTGACATGTAAAATCTCAATGTACTCAATGAACTCTGAACTATTATGACTGAATATGTGACTTACTCATGCCCTATTTTTTTATAAGTAGTAATCAGGATAGATTTTAAAGGAAAGAGTATTAGCAGAATTTACAAGAATTTACTACATATACGTATTTACTATTTACGTGATTTCGTTGAAAATTATGCAGTTTGTGAAAATCATATAAACCCACAAATTTAACTTGTTCGCATTGAAATTTAGTTAGTCTCCGAAAAATCTTCCTTATTCTTCATCTTCGTCGCTATTAACGAAAATAAAAGCTATCCTTTAGATTTTCGGATTGATTAAGAAACGCTCTTTCCTGGCCGTATATAAAGTAAACATATGTTTTCCCTGCGATTTGTACATTGCACTTTGCATATGCCGGAATATTCGGAAATTGTTCCCCTTCTGTAAAATCTGTCATTAATTATTATTAATTCTAAACTCCCCTATAATCCCAGTTTATTCTTACGGGACAATGCACTGAGTTCGATTTCAACAATCGCCGTAGTGGTCAAGGAAATAAGTTGTATGTTACAGCAAACTTTTACTCTCTGTGTAAAATCTGTCATTAATTATTATTAATTCTAAACTCGCCTATAATCCCAGTTTATTTTTACGGGACAATGCACTGAGTTCGATTTCAACAATCGCCGTAGTGGTCAAATTGAATTGTATGTTACAGCAACATTTTACAAGTTGATCATTAATTTTATCAAGATTCCGCAATTTAGAATCTACATTATCTATAGATCTCACCACGACTAAGATCAGAATCTATTATCAATTTCCTTTCTATTAACAATCGTCTTGATTTCGTTGGGCTATTATTTCTAATTCAATTTTCCTAAAGAAACAAAGTCTGCAAGCTCGAAAGTGAACTTTACGTGATTTTATATGAAAAGTATTATGGGACCATGAGTTCGAACCCCAGCCTTCTCGGAGATGAGAATAGTTTTCGTGGGGCTCTCAACCTTATAGTATCACCATCAAGCCGTTTCTGAGAGAGAGAGTGGAGGACGGAAAGACATGTATGGCTTTTATCACATAAAATGGCTTTTTATTGCTAACTGGAGTTGGAAAAAGATGGTATTTGTTAAATGAAACATTAATTTAAATTAATACTTTTGTACTTTAATCACACTTATTGTGTGTTTTAGAGCTTCAATAATCTCACCTTCGTCTTACATTTAGGTACACCATATAAAATGCGTGAACAAAACAAGGATTTCCCCTTTCATGATATCTAAAACCTGTGTGCGTCTTTGATTCGAGAATATGCGTGATGTAGAATTGGAGACGCCGCATCCCGCTGCTGTTGTAAATGTCTTCCAGAAGAGTATTTCCCAAAGGTCGTGTAAGAAAGAAATGAAAGAACAGGTTACGTAACTCGATATGTCGGGCAATTCGAGTCCGATGCACCGCGATGGAATTATAGTTATTTTGTGTCGCGAAATATAAAGTGGTGGAAGGGGGCTCTCCACGCGAACTACAAGTAATAAACCTATCTTTAAGAACAACATAATAAAGATACAGTGCATTAGTATTTCTTTATCCATACGCGATATCTATGACAATTAAGAATAAGTAGACGCAGACAAAGTCTGCACATGTACGAGAACAACTTGCGATGCTAGAGGGTGACGGAACTAGCGGGTAATTAGTTATGAAAGATGTAATCATTGTCCGAAGTACCAAAGAGTCCTCGGCAAGATTCAGCGGGGAATCATCCATAGTCGTTATATGATGGACAATTAACATCTGTGACGTTGAAACACAGCAAAGGAAATAACCTCGCTTTTGCGGGATTTCGTTAAATATGTGATTACCATTAAAGAGTTTTACTGTATAGGCTACCAATTTAACTCCGTGTTTACGGAAATGTCGACTAACACCTAAACAGAATGTCAATTAGCCTTGAGAAATTTCCTAACAATCCATGAATACTATCCTTATCTGTTTAAGGAAACATTGACTTGAAACTGAACAGAGAGTTCAGTTTCGAAAAACCGCGAATTTGAAAAGCAAAGAATTCTGGTATCCAATTTCTGACTGACGAAACCAACTTTACTCACCTCGTGACTTCCGCAGTTCTCAGTTTGCTGCCCTTACTGGATGTTTTAATGGCATGCGGTAAACTCATGTAGGTCCCATTTATGTTTCCTGTGAATGTGAAAAGGCACGACAAGTGGAGCGTAATTTTTCAGTGATACATTGTGTTACTTTTCGGTATTACAATCAGTGATAATGGTGAGAAAAAAAAGAATGGAGTCTTTCCTTCATCACTCTTGCCTAATGTGGAGTACTTGGAATCGAGCTTCAAAAGGAAATTATTCTCCATCAGTCATATTCTAGACCTACGAGAGATGCAAAGGAGTCGGAGAAGTGCCCCAAAAGCTACATTTTGCGTTGAAGGAAGTTCAAGAAGGGAAACGCTTGTGTGACAGTTTATGTATGTATTATAAAAATATCAGGGGAAGTAGTATTAGTAGTAAGTACATTAAGGCCCGGTATTACAATCGATAGTTAACCTGGGGGTTAAAGTTAACCTCCATGTTAACTCGAAAATCCGTATTACAATCGATGGTTAAGCCTTAACTGGCAGTTAAAATACTAGTTATCTTAACTACCAGATTGAGTTATGGTCAAATCCTTATCTGATAGTTAACAACAAACAAGATGGCGGATAAGTACGATAAAAATCCCTCATCTCAGTTAGTTTAATTGTAAAAAGTTTTACGTTTTACCAGCAGAATTTTATGAAAAGAATCCTTCTAATATTCTCATTAAGGTGGTATGAATTCTTGATAAAGTTAATTCCAAATCAAGTGGGCACTTTATCTTCTAAATATCCTTAGATATGAGTTGCGTGTTAGTAAGTATTTACCTAAATATCAAATACTACTTCGGAGATGAAAAGTTGAGCATTGGCAGTGAAATAAACGTGTTTTTAAGTGTAGAATACTAACATGTCTTTATCGTAGTAGTTGAAGCACGATATTTCTGAATAAATATAGGCGGTTCTTAGTGATTCTATCACCATAGACAGTCATGTTTTGAAATTCAATGAGTAAATTTCTGCATAAATGTAAACATAATACCGCATATCATAGTTGAATTAATTGGTTAATTTTTCAAATGGTAGATTATTGATATTAACGTTATCATACTTTAGTTTACTTTTCAGGATGGTTTGATTTGAATTTGAAATTGTAGAAACAGCCGTCGTAAAAAGGAAAGCGAAATTACAAGAATCATCATTAAGCTACTATCACCTTTGATCATGAATACTTACTATAATTTATCCTAAATTTTGAATGAGCGATATTTAAATCAAAATACAGCTGTTAGTTTGAAAAGACTTTTGAAANAAACACCCGTCGTAAAAAGGAAAGCGAAATTACGAGAATCATCATTAACCTACTATTACCTATCATCATGAATTCATACTATAATTTACCCTAAATTTTGAATGAGCGATATGTCAAACAATGTTAAATCAAAATACAGCGGTTATTTTGAAAAGAGACTTTTGAAATGCCATTATTTATGCATACTAGACTTTAACATTTATTGATTGAACCACAGCAAAAGAAAAAGTAATAATTCTCAAACAAATTAAAGATAAGATTATGAAGAGGATCCGAGACCATGCAGATAACCATAACTTGTTGTAAATTTACAGTAAGTAGTGTTTAAGAATAGATATGAAGAATTCATTTATCATGTGATTAATGTAGAATGAAAAGCAAAGTATCACTGCCTGTTTCCCGGAAATCTGTCATTGCATTGCAATGGCCTTTTTCGTCTCTTTCTTTATGGCATTGTATTTTGCCCTAAATTTCTCCTAAGATCTAAACGAAGTTCCTGTGCATCGACTTGCATACCACCTCCATTTTCAAGGGCAACATATAGCTTCACTTTTTAAAAATACCACCAAGGGCAAATAACGTACAAACGGACCTTCTGTTTCCACGTACCACCATTACTCATTCTTTTTTCAGTATTTTCCTTTCATAGTGGAATCTATAGGTAAATCACACCTCTTTTTCATCCATTCTCTGAATCACATTACTGAAAGACATTCTACTTGAAAAATAAGTTGAAAACTTGTGTCCAGTGTAAGCAGCATTATGAGTAGCAATGGGCATGCTTGGAAGACATTTAATTCCTAGCCGATGAGTTAGTAAACATCTTGATTTGTGACTCTTCTGTATCCATCATTGTTGGCCTCTTTGGCTTTATCTCATTGCAATATCACTGTTTCATTTGCCTTTCATAATATAAGTTAAAAGTACAGAGAATATATTCTTTGAGTAGAGCATTTCTTTATTGCATCATTATCACGATTATATAATATAACGGTAGATATATTAGCCGTAACATTCTAGGATAAGCAAAAGTAAGCATAGCGGTAATTTCCACTCCAAGTTATCCTTACGTATCCTCGCGTATTACAAAGACAATTCTTATTCCTGATAACGAACTACTATTCCCTGCTGAGAGACCGTATCTTTTAAATGAACATATAAACATTCCCGATTCTACGTTTCAATTCTGTTACCAAATTTAGATGTTTGGGACAATTATTCTTAGATTCTTGATATAAAGTGAATCTTCCGTTATAATGTCTTCATTTACATTTGAAAAGATTCATTTACGACTAACATAAGATATGTAAGATATATATTATCAATTTAAAATATAAGTTACATGCAATTTTCGATAATATGGTTTTTATTGATCATTTTAACATGTTTTAAAATGCTGACAACAATAAAACGTTACATTAAATGCGCAAATCTAAAGTCTCCTTGTGTTTAAAGGTCACTAATATTAAAAAATTACTTCAATATGACACATATAATAACTATTAAAGTTTATTGGCGCCTTATTATATTGTATTCTAAATATTTAATTATTACATTATTATACTTCGCAAACTATTATTGAAAGATAGCTAACGGCTGCGATATCACGAAATATACGGAGTGGAAACAATACCATAGCTAACGGCTGGGATATCACGAAATATACGGAGTGGAAACAATACCATTTGAATCATCAATTCGCTTAAATATGTCTCAAATTTAAATGTAAATATATTTCCTCAAATTAAATGAAAAAATATAATCGTTTTATAATTACGATAACAATTACGACAGGAGAGTGGAAGGGAAATTAAACATCGGTCACCATTGCGCATTCCCAGTGCGCACACCGTTTGGTCCTGTTAACAAAACGGTTAAGTCCCCAGATTGCTTGAAGAATTCATCGGGGGCGGACATGCTAGTATATATTTCCTTCGAAAAACCGTTAACATTTGAATTTTTAAATCGCTACAGATTAGGTAGCCAGTAGCATCGGACAGAATTTTAAGGTTAACGTTATCGTTATATATTTTCATCACTTGTCTGGTGACTTTTCGCTAATTTAGAAAAAAATAGAAAATATTTTCTGCCGTCAAGATATCAGTGTTCCACATGGAGGATCGTACTCCATTGGTAAGTAGCTAATCACTTTTATTATTATCACTTTACTACTATCATGTCAGTTATGCAGATTTGTTGGGCGTTCGCGGAAAATTATTAATATTGCATTATTCTTGCTTCTTTTCTGTGTGTGCTGTGTTTTTAATATTATAAGGTTGATTGTGTATTAGATCGACTTTTGAAGCAGTTTACATTAAACAATTACTTGCATTCTATTTTATTTGTATTGAAATGCTACTCAGCATACAGCAAAAACTGCCTCATTACGATTAAAAAATTATAAGCTTTAGGAATTGCACTCTGAATCTCGAGCATAAATATGCCTGATTGACGAATGATATGCTAAGAAGCGATAAACTTTAGCGATTGCGTACTTTATTGGTAAAGTATGTTAACTTGAATGAATCCGTAAGATATTTTAGGCGATATTTTCGATGGCGGCTGAAGATGCTCTCAGTAAGAGAACGTTATCCCAAGTAAATTTCCTGTCAGTTACTTTGATGTCATACCCTTCTTTTTTCATGAAATATTTAACATCACTCAGTAATGGCCGATTTTTTATGTGATTTTAGCTCGAAACCGAGGCATCGGAGGTTAACTTTATAAACCGTTATTGTTGCTCAAGAAACGATCCCGAACCGATATTTTGAAATTGTTAGGACCTATATCGAAAACAGTATTTCACTCCGTTCTAATTCTTGTTCCCTACAATGCACCTTTTTCTAGCATGATTTACTGACGGTTTCATTAATCGTATGCAACTGCAACTCGTTACTAACGACAGTAAGTTTCAGACGAAAGTTTGCCTAAATTGTTTAAAATTCTTAATTTTTTTACATACTATCAGAAGGTTATTGTTTGAAATAGTCGACGCGAATAGAAAAAAAAAGATTCGAACGGTTTCGACGTCGCGGAAGGAGCAGAACCGATATTTGGTAGATTCGTTAAGCCGGAGTGAAAACCGTCTCGGAAAATATTGTGTGAAAACTAAACTCTGATTGCAAATAGATTTAGATTCATAACTCGCGGTAACGAAAATTCCTGTTTGATTATCTCGCAACAGCTCGCTCTCATGCGTGACCGAACTCTTGTGTATTATATTACTGATACAATTATTAAATCTTGTCTTCCAGACTCTCGTGACTTAATTAACTCCCTTTTCGGTTACTTTTGAAATTGCTGGTTTCTCGCCTGTGATAGTGAAAGTGCTGAACATCACAAGAGGGACATCGCGGATGAGGACTTTCCGGAGACCCATCCTAGGTTAGTTGAATGATTATTTTTACAATCCATGCTCTCCGTCCGAAGCATTAAAAAGATTGTCTTTACGGCATAATTTTTGGGATCTTACTTGATCCAAGGACGAATTATAACTCTAAAATGTTACAACCCGTGATCGCAAACCTAAACATATTTTTATCCACAATTGAAGTGTATGGACGAAGTTTAACTAGGGAATAATCGCTGCAATTTCGTTCATATAGTTTAATATTTAGTATTCCATTAATTCCTCGCAAACCCACACATCTTTTATGACACTAATCTCTGGGTACCGTTTTACCGATAGGTTTTGGGGGCATTGCAAATTCTTAAAAAAGAGACCAAAAATATTTATCCGTTGTCGCCATATTCTCGAGAAATCTCTTCTACCTCTTGCATCGAAGATCGCGTACGCTGAGACTGTAGAAACAATGTCCTGTATTTTATCATTTAAATCACTCCTTAAAAAATTCGAAAATCCATGCCAGTTTTCGTATCTTCTGTCCCAAAGTGATACCCAATCCAGGGTTTTGATAGTCAGTGATGCAAGTCGTTCTAAATATTCAAAACAAGCATTAATCGATATTCAAGGTAAATCTTCAATGAACTTCGATCTAATGCTCATACTTACACGGGAAAGGGATAAAAGTAATATCGAGTTAATAACGGGCACCTATTTGATTCATCATCAGTAGAAATAGCATTTTTGAGGTGTAGTATAAAAGATGTCTTCGAGCGATGAATGAACGCTACTATGCTGAACGTAGATTTTTTATTTTGCATTATTAATTTAAAAGCTTTTACAATATAAACTATTTGGCTAAAAATTCATGTGAATAATGTCATTTATAAAATTAAATTCTATTAATTAACGGCAAAGCATCCTATAGCCTCTCAGTAAGTTCTTTTTTGTTATAATAAGATATATTTTGCTTACATACCATGTTAAATTTCAAACGCCACAACACTTTCACTGCTGTCATCTTCGGGTCGATGCGTTTTCCCTTTCGTTTCATATGTATTTACACTGGTACCTTCTTCAAAATACTGTCCTTTTTTTCTAAACTGAACTCTCTGTTTAGTTTCAAGTCGATGTTTCTTTAAACAGATAAGGATAGTCTTCATGGGTAGTTAGGAAATTTCTCAAGGCCAATTGATATTCTATTTAGGTGTTAGTCAACATTTCCGTAAACATGGAGTTAAATTGGTAGCCTATACAGTAAAACTCTTTAATGGTAATCACATATTTAACGAAATCCCGCAAAAGCGAGGTTATTTCCTTTGCTGTGTTTCAACGTCACAGATGTTAATTGTCCATCATATAACGACTATGGATGATTCCCCGCTGAATCTTGCCGAGGACTCTTTGGTACTTCGGACAATGATTACATCTTTCATAACTAATTACCCGCTAGTTCCGTCACCCTCTAGCATCGCAAGTTGTTCTCGTACATGTGCAGACTTTGTCTGCGTCTACTTATTCTTAATTGTCATAGATATCGCGTATGGATAAAGAAATACTAATGCACTGTATCTTTATTATGTTGTTCTTAAAGATAGGTTTATTACTTGTAGTTCGCGTGGAGAGCCCCCTTCCACCACTTTATATTTCGCGACACAAAATAACTATAATTCCATCGCGGTGCATCGGACTCGAATTGCCCGACATATCGAGTTACGTAACCTGTTCTTTCATTTCTTTCTTACACGACCTTTGGGAAATACTCTTCTGGAAGACATTTACAACAGCAGCGGGATGCGGCGTCTCCAATTCTACATCACGCATATTCTCGAATCAAAGACGCACACAGGTTTTAGATATCATGAAAGGGGAAATCCTTGTTTTGTTCACGCATTTTATATGGTGTACCTAAATGTAAGACGAAGGTGAGATTATTGAAGCTCTAAAACACACAATAAGTGTGATTAAAGTGCAAAAGTATTAATTTAAATTAAACATGTAAATTTTAGATTTATATATTTATTAAAAGCCATACATGTCTTTCCGTCCTCCACTCTCTCTCTCAGAAACGGCTTGATGGTGATACTATAAGGTTGAGAGCCCCACGAAAACTATTCTCATCTCCGAGAAGGCTGGGGTTCGAACTCATGGTCCCATAATACTTTTCATATAAAATCACGTAAAGTTCACTTTCGAGCTTGCAGACTTTGTTTCTTTAGGAAAATTGAATTAGAAATAATAGCCCAACGAAATCAAGACGATTGTTAATAGAAAGGAAATTGATAATAGATTCTGATCTTAGTCGTGGTGAGATCTATAGATAATGTAGATTCTAAATTGCGGAATCTTGATAAAATTAATGATCAACTTGTAAAATGTTGCTGTAACATACAATTCAATTTGACCACTACGGCGATTGTTGAAATCCAACTCAGTGCATTGTCCCGTAAAAATAAACTGGGATTATAGGCGAGTTTAAAATTAATAATAATTAATGACAGATTTTACACAGAGACGATTTTCGACGATTCCAGCATATGCAAAGTACAATGTACAATTCGCAGGGAAAACGTATGTTTACTTTATGTAGGGCCAGGAAAGAGTGTTTCTTAATCAATCCGATAATTTAAAGGACTGCTTTTATTTTCGTTAATAGCGATGAGGAAGATTTTTCGGAGACAAACTAAATTTCAACGCGAACAATTAAATCTGTGGGTTGCTGTGATTTTCACAAACTGCATTATTTTCAACGAAGTCACGCTAGTTAAATCTTGAGAATTCTCTGCTAATATTCTTTCCTTTAAATTCTATCCTGATGAGTGTTTATAAAAAACAATGCATGAGTAAGTCACATATTCAGTCGTAATAGTTTCATAGTTCATTTTACTTTGAGATTCATCATGCCTGACCGACGCGTTTTTCAATTCCGATCATTCATCTGTTATTGTTATCTTACGCTTGGAATTTAATCGTAGAAACTGCTTAGAAGAAGAAAGCATTTGAAAAACAAATTTTGTATGGTTTGTTAATATCGATTTCATAGCTAACATTGACTGTTTAATTCTTCATGCGTTTAATTACCAGTTAATTCATACGGAATCTATCTAGTATCTATACAGCCATGTACCGGTCACAAACACATTAAATTGTTGTAGACTTTCAATTGCCATCTCTTGGTTTAGTAGAAGCAAATATAATTTTAAAGTAAGTTGAATTCTGTCATGCTTCACTCGGGTGTTTACTGGTATAAGATAATCAAAATTTTGGATCAAAATAAATCATATCTTAAATTTAAAAAATATCTAACTATTAGTTATAAAGGTTTACATCAGGTCTCATACAGATCGTTAACCCATTCTATGAGGATGACAGAGCAGACGAATTTTATGTTCTTATTGTCGCAATTAATTATTGGATTTGCATTTCCTAACAGTCTTGCATAAAGTAATTTTAAAAATAACGAATTATTAAAATCTTTGTCCCATGAATTGATACAGGGTTTCGAGTTTCTTCAATAAATAGTTCAACTCGTTTTAAACTAAAAGGATTGTATTGGATTCAGAATACATGCCATGACATACAAGCTCTATATTCCATACGTACAGTATAACTGGAACAACCGAACATAGACACAACACAAAAACACAAGTGTAATCAATGCCAGCACAAAAGTATGTAAGACATGTTATCAACATAGAAATATAGTACAAAAGAAGTAGCTCCTCCAACATGAATTACATTGAATTTATGAAATCTATCTTCCTGTCATGTGAGCCTCATCTTCAAGTGACAAAGTGGAAGAGTTTGTATTTACAACTTACCAATCTCCCAACTCAAATGAATGATCAGTACAAATCGCCTTTTCTTACCGATACCCAAACTATTCGATATTTAACTGTCTTTGCTATGGCATTCTCAGTTCTTAGTTTTAATAAATTATCTTTGCACATATGTATAACTGTTCAGCAATAACAAATATTTATTATGCCCATACAGGTGTCTCAGAACATTCCTGTGGCTACAAGGAAGGACATCAAAAGAAAACCTCTGCAAATGGTAGGTTAAGTAACTAGCAAATATTATTAACTTTTTAACGCAAAGTATATATTGTAAAATTTTATTCATTCCATGAATCTCTCCTTTTATATATAAAATAAATCTTCTTGTCTTAATTGTCTTGTATTAATTCATTCAACTGTATTCTTTTCCGGGTTTCTTTATTTAAATAGGTAGACTAAGCATGTCTGTATTACTTCCTCTTCAATATATTCCCATGTAATTTTGTGCTATACCATATTGATGCAGCAACATATGTGCATATCACATCTTTGCATGTAAAGTGGGAGAATTTAAAAGGCCTTCATATTAATGATGATATTCTCTTTCAGTGCATGTGGTAGGGGATGGTTTGACGCTAAATTTTAGTCATTTTCCGATAACAAATCATAAATTTGTGGCAAAATTTGGAATAATACTTACACGATGTGGATTTCCCACTTTAGGATAAACCTCATGTCATTCACTTAACAAGCGATCCCCTTTGGAATGTTTACGTCTTTATTTTGCTACCGGCTGCAATGGCAATCATTTCTTAAAATAAACTCACTAAGTTTCCCTGGGATGTTACTTGCAAGACAACTTTGCTAAGATCAGTAATGATCTTTTCATCGGAAATAATTTGCACTAAGCTCTCCATTAATTGCATTTACGAGATATTTGGGTTTGCAGGCGAGTCATATCCTTTTTTCATCAACAGTATTCTATGGGAGAAATCTTGTTAACGAGAGTGTAAAATAAACTTTAGTGATATACCTCATATTGCCAGCAAACATAAGCCTAAAGTTGGGCAATTTCAATATACATTTTTTAAATCCTTGTTACTATCGATTGTTTCAGTTGATTTTTAAAATAAGGTGATTTTTCACTATTCACTCATGATTGCTTACTTACTTGCGGATTTGCAGAATGCCTATTTAGTTTGTAGGGAATTCTAACATACTCGTGATCAATCAATCAAACTGGTAGTAGCACTCTTTTGGTTTTAAAGAGATTTATTAATAATATAGATTAAAGTAGTAATGCCCCATTTTCTGCTTCTATTTAACAGCCATTGCTGCTGTGATTATAAGTTACTCATGTTTTCTTTGGACATTAGCTTAAGTGACCAATAAGACTTAGTAGTCAGAAATCTACAGATTCATTCAGAGTGATACTCAAATATCGTACGCTTAGCACTAAGGCAATTTTCAGATTGTGACGCATAGCCATAAACGAGCACTGCCTATGGAACTAGAAATAGACTCTGATCCCGTTCATAGAAATTTTAAATCCCTTCTAAAGAAATAATTTAGCTTCTTGTGAATCATTTTGTATCGGTTGCAAACTATCTTGTTCGGTCATTTAAGGAGGTTGTGGCATTCAAATAAATGATTAAGTTTGGTTACGATAGGCAGATTTTATGCATTTGCATAGATATTAAGGAGAAGATAAATTCTCTCTGTAGTGTCAGTCAGTACCCTTAGCATAAAGTCCCTTAGGCTACCTTTAGAAACGTAGCAAGTTCAGTTATCAGTGGGAATAAAGAATATTTTGTGGTGGGTAGAGTCAATCACTCAGGGAAGAACTTCCCAGTGTTTGCGTTGGATACTAAAGGAATAATTTATACCGCTATAAAGCATCAGCTTGAAGGTAAAGGGTGATGATTTTCCTATTAGTTTCTTAGCTCTCATTTTTAAGGTGACTAATTTCATTTTACGTAATCATTAATCCATTTCATTGTTCTGAAATCTCCCTCCAAATACTACTGAAACTTTGTGCAGGTCAGCTGTAAAACCTCGTTAGTAAAATATTCAACATCTTCTTTAATTCTCGCAAAATATTTGATATTTACATGTAGGGTAAATTCCAATATAGGTCCCAAATCATTGCAAAAATACTTACTTGCGCAAAGTGAAAACTAGAATCAGTAGCAATGATAGCATTTAAATATAAGCTTATTGCTTGGAGGAGTGTCAATGAAAGCATTGGATTTCCAAATTACCTTCCTGTGTGTGGATGTATGATTGGAGTGGCCACTCACAAAAGTATGAATGGATGGTGGGGATGTGGTTGAGGGATGGATAGGGTGGGGTTACATATTGTGATGCATGTGTGTGTGTGTGTGGAAGGTATAACTGGAAAGTCAATGCTTTCTCAATATATTTTAGCAGTAGCTATAATTTTCCCTTTAGCTTTGCTATATTAGTTAAACGGTTGATAAAACGCTAGGGTAAAATCAATGTGCTTGTGGCAATTTAAGAATATCAACATATCACTGAGATGCAAAGATCATTATATATCCTCTTGATAACTATAGACTTTCATGATAAAGAATTAGTTATTATAGATTACAACATTACTGTCCCTTCTTCTTTGATGTAACATTTCACTTGAAAGGAAAATTTATCCATATCTTCAAGCTGTGCTACGGAAACCTTGAGTAACTTAAACAGTAGTTAATAGTAAATTTCTATAATATTCCTGTACACAACCCGAGATATTTGCATTTCCTTAAAAGTATAGGACCATTCTGAGTTTTGCGATTTGAGGATTAAAACTGTGATCCATGATTTCTGCTATTAGCCTAAATATGGAATGCTTAGGTGATAATTGTAGGATTAATGATCTGAAGGACTCATACTCAGTTAATGAAATGAAATTAGAGGAAGGATTAGGGAGGGGAAGGGAAGTGAATAGAACTACTTCCTTTAGAACTAGGAATCCAACATATGAGGGAATGCAAGCTTGAGTTGCATAGTAATTTATTGGCCGATTGAATTTTTTAAATTAGGTAATTGCTCCTTTGAGGGTGTTAGAAAATATGATCACCTATAGATTATTTTTTCATCAAGTGAGAATAACAATTTCTGATGCAACCATTTAGTTGGGGAATTTACGGGATTTTAAACTTAATATTCATAGGTTTCCTTGACCCAAGTAGCCTTGCATTACTTAATTGCTCTTTTAGATTTTTAATATTCAAGTATCACTTTGCCATAATGTAATATTCTGAGCTCTTTCTTCTCGAAATGAGCCTCTGGGCTAGAGTTGCTTTCTTTGTTTCATAGGCAGTGAAGGATATAAAATATGAAACTATATATAAGCAGATTAGCACTCGGAAATGTTTTTTACTCAAACTACATAGATATTTACGTGGGGGATTAGTTGATGTAATTTCAATGGCAATTTTGATTTTAGTTTCAAATAACAACCTGAGGTCATAGGCCTTAT
>KZ309592.1:40723-52627 GCA_000376725.2 Ladona fulva
CAAATGAAACGAGGTATTTGGACCTTAGCCAATGTCTCAATTTGTGATGTAAACTCTTCCCATTGGGTCATAACTTCTAGAGGCACTGGTTCATCCCATCCAATATTTAGCTTCCACAAGGATTGCAACAGACATTTGCACCAAAATACAATTGGTGATAAACCTCCGATGGGGTCAAAAATTCGAGCAATGTTGGATAACAACATTCTTTTCGAATTAGTTATTTGAGGAAAATTAATTTTATAAGAAAAAACATCTGCATTCATGTCCCAAAAGAGCCCTAATATCTTAACACGAGTGAAATCATCGCCATCGAAATAGATGTGTGATTCTACATTATCTCCTGAGCAGGTATTCATAAATTCTTTGGAATTACTTGCCCATTTATCAAGAGGGAACCCACCCAACTTCAATAATTCCATTAACTCTTCCCGCACCCTTTCAGCCTCCGAAAGAGATGCCGCACCCCCAAGAATATCACCCATATAACAACTATTGAGGAACAGTTCCAAGGCACGGGGATATTTTAGATCTTCATCTTCCACTAACTGGCGAAGAACGCGAAGAGCCAAAAATGGTGATGAAGTTAGTCCATACGTAAGTCCATACGAGTATTCAATTGATAGGACTGTAACGCTTGTGAACTTTTGTGATGCCAAACGATATTTTGAAATAAACGATGCTCAGGACAAACTAAAATTTGTCTATACATTTTTGTGATATCAGTCACAAATGCAATGTTGTGCAAGTGGAATCCAAGCAAAATATCTAATATATCCTTGTGAAGCTTAGGGCCAACCATAAGTAATTCATTAAGTGATACATCTAAATTTCTTTTAGCAGAAGCATCAAAAACGACACGTATTTTAGGACCGGTGGGACTTTCCTTTACCACCGCATGGTGTGGAATATAATATAAGCCCAACTTATAAACGGGAGTCATATGACCAAGTCTCTCATACTCACTCAAAAAATTATCATAATCCACTTTTAGATGTGCCCTTTGCGATAAACGCCGTTCTAAATTTAACCATCTATTAACTGCATAATCATAAGACTGCCCTATATCTGTAGGCAATCGGTTAAACAGAAGCGATACCATGTACCGGCCAAATTCGTTCCTCGTGCACGTATCTCTAAATATTTCTTCGCACAAGTCATCCTCCGGATTTGTATGAACCTTTTCAGAAGGTTCTTCCAGCTGCCAAAATTCCTTTAACTGCTTACTTAATGCAAAGTCCTGAATAGTCAATCCAGTTAAATTAGAAATGGAATATGGGACAGCAGCATTCGAACATGATCCTTGACAGTCCACCCAAGGACTTCAATTACATTACTACGAGGCAGTGATCTTCTTTCCCCAGTTAAAATTTGTGGAAACAAATCCATTCCCAACAGCATATCCACGCTAGCAGGCTGATCAAATGCAGGATCGGCCAATAAAAGATCCAAAAATTCGTCCCTTACCTCTGAGGGAAGCGTTACGCTTGGCAATAGCCCTGCAATCCTTGGTAAAACAATAGTTTGCATCATTAAAATGTTATTGGGAGACTGACAAGGTGAAACGGTGCACTGAACCCAAGTCTTATGCCCTTTCATATGAGTCTTCGACAATCCCAAAAGTGAACCCTGATAAGGAAAGCGAGGCAATTTTAATTTCTTTGCTGCTTCTTCCGAGATTGCGGAGACCATAGAACCCGAATCCACTAGTATATGAATGGAATTCGCCTTCCCTTCATGGTCAAAAACTGAAACAACTGCAGTCCCTAAAACAATCAACTTAGAATTGTTGCATTGAATACATGAGGAGAACTGAGTTCTAGGAGGGGACGATGCTGTTTCCTTTTCCCCGCCCACAATTTCTGAACGTGATGGAAGGTTCAACGACTTGCGATTTACCTCTCGTAATTTGCCTCTCATTTCCTCTTTCGAACTATGCAATGAGGTGTTATGCCTACGATGGCATTTTAGGCAGCGGAGGCCTTTGACTGGGCACCTCGGCAACCAATGTCCCATTTTCAAGATATTAAAACATAACTTCCTTGAGTGCACAAAGGACTCACGTTGGCTAGTCTCCATCTCTAAATATATGGGGCATTTGGAAAGAGTATGCGAAGATGAACACAAAATTCAATTCAGAGTTGGAGGGGAAGTGACCCTTCCCCTCTCTCCGTAACTACCTGCCGTTGCAAGGGACACTGCCGCTTTGCCACATGAAGGCCGTGATCCTCTGCGTAATGAGAACCTTGGAATATCGCCTTGAGAACTTTGAAGAACATTAACATGATGCTTAACAAACACTATCAGCTGGGAAACGGTAGGAGAACCTTCGGCCTTAGTACATTCTTCAAATTTCATCAACAAATCGGGATCCAAACTCCGGGCAGCCAGCCGATACAAAAAAAACTCACCCATATCAGGAATATTTAATGTTTTTAAAGAAGCATAAACTTCAGAAAAGGTAGCAACAAAATTTTGAAGATTATGAAGTGATGCTTCAGCAATGGGATGAAATCCCAACAATTTNGACCCAAGTAGCCTTGCATTACTTAATTGCTCTTTTAGATTTTTAATATTCAAGTATCACTTTGCCATAATGTAATATTCTGAGCTCTTTCTTCTCGAAATGAGCCTCTGGGCTAGAGTTGCTTTCTTTGTTTCATAGGCAGTGAAGGATATAAAATATGAAACTATATATAAGCAGATTAGCACTCGGAAATGTTTTTTACTCAAACTACATAGATATTTACGTGGGGGATTAGTTGATGTAATTTCAATGGCAATTTTGATTTTAGTTTCAAATAACAACCTGAGGTCATAGGCCTTATGCTTATAATCGGTTAAAAAAAAGAAACATTTCACGTTTATTTAGTAATGCCTCAGATTTTTGTGTGAGTACACTGGGATGTTTATTTTTGGCTGCTTATTTTAAGTGGGCTTTCTCCCTCCAATTAGTGCTCATTCCCTTTTTGGATGTAGCTAACCGTTCACCTATTTACTAATAAGCAATCATGAATGAGTAGTGAATTTCACACAGGTGATGAATAAAGTTTTCATTTAAGAGAAAGGATGTTAGCAATTTTTTTAAAACAAATTTACCAAAATATGCTAACATAAATAATGCTATGTGTGAAGTTCTCTCGGGTTCTCCACCATGTTAGATGCTTGGTAGCCGACGTTTCGAAGGCTGACTCAGCCATCGTCCTCAGGGCGTTGAGTGCTAGGTCGTCTTTTTATGTATTCTGCCTTGGGTCTGCTCTCTTCCGATTGGATGGTTTTTCTCCCCCGCGATTCTGCCTTAAGCGCTGAACCACGGGTTTTCATGATTGGCTGAGTGCGTAGCCAAAATCGCGGTTGATGTTTTCCTTCTCCAAATGAATTTCAATGGCCTCTCTTGCCAGTCTGTTCCAAAATCCGTTTGAGCGGCAGAGTAACTTTAAGGCAGAATCGTGGGAGAGAAAAACCATCCAATCAGGAGAGAGCAGACCCGAGGCAGAATACATATAAAGACGACCAAGATTTGACCTAGCACTCAACGCTCTGAGGACGATGGCTGAGTCAGCCTTCGAAACGTTGGCTACCAAGCATCTAACCTGATGGAGAAACTGAGAGAACTTCACACATAGCATTCGCCAGGAAAACCTGAAATCTTTCATAAATAATGCTCTTTACTACTAATATTAATTATGATTAGGGATTTTAGACTGAAATTTATAATTTTATCCTGAAGCTGGCAATAAAATTAAATTGTTGCAATTTTTTTCTCAAAGGAGAGATTATTGTAACTATGACCCAGTTGGAATTCCTGGACTGGATGGTAGGTCACTATTGTTTTAATGTCGTTATAGTTGTCATTTGCAATTCCTTAACCAGTTTTTAAGGGCACTATATTTTGACTGTCACCATAGATGTTGCTTTGTCTTTGCATTTAAGAATCCTAGAGAAACATAATGGATTTAGATATCTAGATTTGATTTAATTAAATATGATTTGAGAAAAAATACGATAACTGACCCATAGTTTTTAAGTTGGCTTCTATTTTAGTTACCTAATTTCTCCCTTAACTTTCAATCAAGTTAGTGACCTCCACAGACCTGAATCAGTGCAAGAAACTTTTAATACTTAAAAATTACTTGGATTCTTTATAAATGGGTATTTTAAGTATATTGTCATGACCTAACATTGGGTAAATGTTATTTCATTACCTTTTGAATCAATGCCCATCAATTTGGAACCACCGATATAAAATTAACAATTTATTTTAATTCAAACAATGGAATGATATGCAGAGTATACACAATGTTTCTAAGTTTTAAATATCCTAGATAGTCCTAAATATGGCAAAACATGGTACCAATATAATAGCGAAGTAAGAGGGATTTTTCGAAAATATTGAAAAAAATGTAATTTTTACATTCCCTGTTACATTCAAAATTGTTTTGTCGAGAAGATTTAATAGGAGCATCTAATGTTTACTTCTAAGCAGCTTCTTAGCATATTAAAGCTTTGCATCTGAAGTGAATGTAATTGAGCTCTTAATGTGACTTGTAATTAGCCTTAATTGTTCTTTATAATGCCAGAATTCTCAACAGTTCATTGACCGTTTCAGATAATTTCAAATTTTGTAATTCTTTTTTACAGAATTAATGCAAATTGACAGAATGTAACCTGCCTGTGGAAAGTTTATTAAATCAATTGGACCACCGGTGCTAGAAAAGGGTATCTTAGTTCTTCTCCAGATTAGATAGCTCACAAGAATTATTGTTTTCTGGTTGTCTTACTCCTACATTTGATGGAACTGCAAAATCGGATATCTAAAATTACGAACAGCATCTTTTTTTGAGTTTCAATGTTCTTGTGGCTCCCAACTTTTTTATTTTTCAATATAATATTTATTATAAAAATTATGTTTGAATAGTCCAGATACAGTTCATTCTCAATTTTTTCGGGGTGTGAAATGAAGTTNTCTCATGTGATTAACTTCAATTGTTACAACACTATTTGTTCTTCGGTATTAGTTGCTTTTCACAAATTTGCACGCCCACCAGAACTTTTCATCATCACTTTTAAGTTTTAGGGTGAATCTAACTCCCACTGTCAGCTGTCTACGCACGAAGCGATAACCCGACTTAAATAACTAAAATTTGGCTATTACGATTACTCCTACGGCCACTTGATGGCGATACTGGCAAGGTTGTCGTGGAGCCTACTATTGAAAGACGCAACTATGTCCAATGATAATATCGATAATATTATCTTTCCTCTTGCATTCTCTTGATGAGATATTCACATATGGTTGATGGAAAGATTTTACGAGAGATTTAATTGAATTTCTCCACAACGGGACATTTTCTTTAGTATTACTTTTACGGTTAATGATGAATACTTCTACAGTTTAAATGATGATTTATATAGCTTGATAAAAATTTTGTTTGATGGTAATTTTATATATTAGATTTAATTTTCACTATAAGCAGTTAACAATACTCTTAGTGATGTCTTATAGGTTAACAATGGTTTTTTCTTTTGAGTAAAGGGGGTAAAATAATCAAAGTGAGTGTTATTAAGCAAATGAATTATTTTAAACTTGATGATTTTAATGCAGAAAAAAGGATATATAGGTCCCTTCAAAAGCAGTTATATTGAAGATAAGTATTATGGGGTGAAAATGAACGTAACAGACATTTACGAAGAAAAAATTACCTTTTTCTGGAGTTCAATTTAGAAATGATTATTTTTAGCTAAGATTCTGTGCATGGTTAAAGGAAAAATGATTTTAGGAAATTTGGGAGAGATATATATTCTGTGAGCAGAATGTACATTCTAATTTCAACAGCTGATTGAAATAGTTTGCCGGAGTAGAGTTAAAATTCAAGTTATTTGTTAGGTTCTTAATTATGGAGAATGTGTAATTAAATTTTTTCCCTTTGGCTTTACTGATTATTTCCCATGAGGTTGAATATTTGGCTTATTATCTGATGCCATTAATTTATTATTCTTTTTGTAGATGTTAGTTTTTACTTTCTTTTTGAAGGTTATTTATTTTTTAAACAATACAAGGTTATTATTTGTTTATTTTATTTCTTGAAAGAGGTTCCTTATGACGGAGGAGGGGAGAAAGACATGTCAAAGGTTTACTTTTTACTATGTACTGAGATTTTTGGGCACCATGCAAAAGGCAACGTTGACACAATACTGAAGATAAATGCCAAAATACTGGAAGCTCTCATCAAAGGACTTGGCATTTTAACATTTTGCTTAATTTCAAAGAAGCATGGAAAGATATTTTTGTTGGTTTTGTTCATTTATGATAGTAAACATCCACCATGGCGGATGTGTGTGAGCTGTCGTGACTTGTGGTTTATGACTCTATTTAGTGGATTATAATTTTATTTTCTTCGCTTCAGATAATTACTTATGAACTTTAAGTGTATTTCTTGGTCAGGGAGTGTTATCGTCATATTTTTTACTATATATTATCAACATGAGCTCAAATACATGTTCGGCATGTAACAAACAAGTGAATGTCAACAAGGAGCATATTATATGCTCTGTTTGTAACTCCTATTATCACAAAAAAGTGTTCAGGACTTAGTAGCAGCGCTGATGATACAGAAATAGACTGGTATTGTTTTGCTTGTAAAAATAATTTACGATCATATAAGAAAGCTGCCGCGGGTAATTTGCCTAATAGCATTGCTCAGTCAATCTCAGATTCGCCATCAATATCTGAAATATTTTCATCTTTGAATACATTAAATGATTTAATCAGACAACACATTGAGACCTCGAGAAGTGAATTCAAGTCTCTCAGTGATAGAGTTAAGTTGCTGGAATCTGCTTCCTCTGTGGTCAATAATAAAGAATCCATCATCCAAGAAATAGAAGATAGAATGAGCAGAAGGATGAACGTTATGTTCTTCAATGTTCCCGAGAATCAAGATCCAGCTAAAGACCTCGAATGTGTTAGGAGCACTCTAAATAGGAATAGCAACATCAATTCCTCGAACATCAAAGTGTACAGACTAGGCAAACCGAGTGCAGGCAAGATGAGACCCATCAGAGTTACTATGGAAAGCAGAGTAGATGTAATGGAGGTACTAACAAAGAAGAAATTGCTTGTTAGTGGAACAATTATATCGACAGTTAGAGATCAAACAGTTAGAGAACGGCAACTTTTTAGGAAACTAGTGAATGAGTGTCACCAAAGGAATGCAGATGGTGACTGCGACCTAATTGTAAAATATATTAATGGTGTACCTAAAATTGTCAATGCAAAAAACTAAATAAGACATCAGATTCACTCAGTATTTATTACCAGAATGTTCGAGGTCTTAGGACAAAACTTGGTGATATCCGATCCTCGATGCTCGCTGGTGAATTTGATGATTTTGAATTGTTAATTCTGACAGAAACCTGGCTCTCAAATGATGCTGAACTTGGTCTCCGTAACTTCAACATCTACAGGAAAGATCAAAGTGATGATACTAGTGACAAAATGAGAGGTGGTGGTGTTATCCTTGCTGTTCGAGACAACATAACATCAAAGGTGGTCGATCTGTTATATTCTAGGGTAGAACATTTGTTTATAGAGGTAACTCTTAATAATAGTAAAATACTTATTGCAGGAGTCTATCTACCCCCTAACTCTACAATAGACAAATTACTCAAACATGTTTATTATAGATAATTATAACTTGCCTGGATTTTTCTGGTATGAAAATAATCCAATGTATAGTAATAATCTATCGCCCCAGGGCAGAATTGTGAAAGAATATTCTGACTTTCTGAGCCTCAAACAATTTAACGCTATCACCAACTCCCAGGGGAATATTCTTAATCTTGTTTTTTCCAACTGTTCTGATGTGACTCTTGATAATAATCCATTAGCCAGAGTTGATGACTTTCATCTGCCCTTGTGTAATAGCAAAGTTTACTGATATTGTGCCTGTTAAAGAGTTTACTTATTATAAATATGACTTTAAAAAGTGTGACTTAAATGAAATTAATAGACATCTGCAAAGTGTTAATTGGTCTGGTGTACTATGCAATTTACCAACAAATGAGGCTTTTGAAAACTTCTATGTAATTATGAGGGAAATTATTAACACCTGCACCCCAATGTGTCCTATTGTCAAGTCAAAATATCCATGCTGGATGTCTGGTGAGCTGAAATCACTTATTAAGAAAAAGCAATATCTACATCGTTGCTACAAAAGTTATGGAACATTGGAAGACTACATGAAATTCTCTAAGTGCAGAACACAATGCAAGTCACTGGCAAGGATTAACTATAACAATTATTTTTATAATTTAACATGCTGTGTAACCCACAACCCAAAACGTTTTTGGAACCATGTAAATTCATTAAGAAGTGATGTAGGTATACCAAACACCATGCATTACAGAGGTCTCACGAGTGATACTCCACTTGGCATTGCTAATATGTTTGCTGACTACTTTTCTGAAGTGTATGCAAAACCTCTAAATACTATTGTACCTAACTTGAATTACCAACTGTCAATTGATCCAAGTTACCAAGTCAATTACCACAATTACCAAGTCAATTGATTTTAATAACTTATCAGTTTCGGTAAAAGATATAATAAAGAAACTACTCTCATTAGATGTTCATAAGGGATGTGGACCAGACCTAATTCCACCTTGTATATTCTGTAACTGCTCAAATTATTTGTCATACCCACTGTAAATACTGTTTAACAAATATCTTTCTACTGGTATTTTCCCAAATGTACTGAAGCACAGCTACGTGATACCAAGTTTTAAAGCAAAAGATAAGTGTGAAATTGAGAATTATAGACCAATAACAATACAGTCATGTATGGCAAAGATCCTTGAAAGTCTTGTTGAAAATAAACTATCTCCAATGTTGAAGGACATAATTGTAAACGAACTACATGGTTTTAGGGCTGGCAAGTCTACAGGAACAAATCTCCATTTTGTGAAAGACAAAATGGATAAAGAATTTCAGGTTGATACTATATTTACCAACTTTGCTAAGGCTTTTGACAGAGTCAACCACATCATTTTGTTGAATAAATTAAAAGCAACAGGAATTGAAGGTAAAATGTTGGACTGGTTCTCTAGTTATGTTACTGGTCGTACTCAAATAGTTAAAATAGGATCCTCCACCTCTAGAACTTTTAATGTACACTCTGGAGTGCCACAGGGCTCTCACTTGGGCCCTTTATTATTTTTAATATTTATTAATGATATTGAGCAATGTATAAATCCCAATTAAAGTTTTCTCTGCCATTAAATCTCCTGACAATTGTAAGAAACTAAATGACTGCTTGAGCAGAATCTATGAGTAGTGTAAGGACAATCATATGGTGATAAATGTAAATAAGTACAAAACATTGTCAATCACTCATAAATGTGAAACAATTATATTTTAATATTCCATTTTAAATGAGATTATGCCTAGATCAAAAAATGTAAAGGACCTTGGAGTATCAGTTTAAAATATGGATATCATATTGAATGTATCTTCAGCAGGAGCATGAAAACTCTAGGATTTTTAAATCGTTATACTAGAGGAATGAAAAATGTCCATGTCCTACGTATGTTATATTGTGCAATAGTCAGGCCGATTTTAGAGTTCAATTCTATCATATGGAACCCATACAACAAAAAATATATCAACCACATTGAAAGAGTACAGAAGAAATTCTTTAAAAGTAGGAGTAGATTATAAGGAAATGACCTACAATAAAATTAGTGCATTAATGGAGCTGCCCTCTCTTGAATATCGGCAGGCAGTACTTGATCTGATGTTTCTATACAAGCTGTGCAACTACTATGTTGACTCGTATGATCTACTTGAAGCACTAAAAATTCCTACTTTTAATACAAGAGCTGTAAACATGTTTCAGAAACCTAATTTTAGTAACAATTACATGTATTATTCCACTATACCAGGAATAATGAGGACTTATAACTCCATTTCTCATNGAGCTGTAAACATGTTTCAGAAACCTAATTTTAGTAATAATTACATGTATTATTCCAAGAATAATGAGGACTTCTAATTCCATTTCTCATGTGGCTGATTTGTTCCATAATTCCCTCGGGGAGTTTAAAAGGATTATATCCTTGTATTACAATATGTACACAATGTATTTTTTGTATGTTCTGTATCTAAACTCTTCTGTTTCTATTTATCTTGCCATTAGTCATATGTACGATAGCTCTTCACAAATGTCTTTTTGTTTGTTTATTATTATAATTTTATGGACATTATATTTCCTAAGTTACAAATCATTTTATTGTNTTATACTTAAAAGTATCTCTTTGTACCTTTGTACTTGTGATATCAATGTTAAATTGTATCTTAAACTTTGTAAGGGGATATCCCTGTTAATAAACTCTATTCTATTCTATTCAGAAAATATGCATATATAGGTGGATTTTTGGTGCTGTTTCCACTTTAACTGTTAACCTTGTTCTTATCAATCATGGTAATTATATTTGATATTACTGTTTTGGGCAGTGAAGATATTCTGGTAGGTCTAAAAGAATTATATTCATGTTAAAAATATTTAAACTCAGGTTCGGGTATTACGTACAATTTCTACCTGTAGCAATTAATTTCTAAGGCACTTAAAATTATGTGGAAAACAGTCAGAGTACAGTGCATGTAGAATAAGAAGCACTAGTTTAATTGATTAGTTGATTAACATTCCCTAGTCACAATTTATTGGGTCTGAATATTCCATTTTTTTGAGTGTGTGTAGAAATCCTTTCCAAGCAAATCCAAATACAACAAGAGAAAACGAGAAATGTTGTGATAGTCCAGGTGTACTTGCTCACAAGTGATTACAATGAGGACAAAGAAGACTTAGTGTATGAACAAATAGAAGAAGTTATAGGAAGGGTTAGAGGCAGAAAAAAATCTATCTGAAATGGGAGATTAGAATGTGCAGTTAAGTAAGGCAGAAATGTTGAAGAAGTCAGAGTTCCAACTACGAAATAAAAACAACAGGGTACAACATTAGAGAAATTTTGTAAGACAAATAACCTCTGTATCACAAATTCCTTTTTAGCACCATAACAGATGGAATTGCTGTTGGAAAAAGCCAGGAGATATGGATAGGTCTTGAAGTAAGTTGCATGCCTTTGCAAAGACCCTACTCCTTCAAGAGAATAGGCTCTAATTTATTTAGACCAGTATATAAGTTGCAATTATAAATGTAATTTATGTATAAATTTAACAATGCAATGCTAATGGAAATTGTACTGTATTTTCATTCATAAACTCATTGCTCCATTGAAACAAATTTAAAACTTTTAAAAGAAGTTCATAACTAATTAACCCCTTAACTGGGGTAAGCATCTATAGATGCGCCTCCGTGTCACTCGCCGGACGGGGGGGGGGCATCTATAGACGCGCTTTTTGAAATAATCCCTCGCTCGATGGGGAAAGCGTTTTTAGACGCCAAATCTTAATCCTAAGTTGAGCGAGAAGAAATTCAATGTCAGTAGTCTGCAAAATGATAGTACAGTTTTTCTATATCAAAAAAGATTGGATGAAAAACTAAAAATAGAAAGTAGAAGTATAGAAGAGGATTATCAGCACATCAAAAACAGCATAAAAGAAGCTGCAGAGGAGGCATTGGGCCTGTACAAAAAAGAAAGGAAACCATATTGGTGGGACGAGGACATTGGACAAAAAATACAACGAAAGAAAGAATTATATTTAAAATATCTTCAAAAGAAAGATCATGATAGTAAGAGAGAGTACGATGTTATAAATAGACAAATTAAATGTGAGGTTACACGGAAGAAAAATGAATCATGGAACAGACGCTGCCAATATGTGGAACAATACATAGGAGGGAGCAGAAGCTCAGAAGCCTGGAAAACAATAAAGGGGCTGAGAGA
>KZ309593.1:39363-49460 GCA_000376725.2 Ladona fulva
AATCATCCGCAAATATCCTCATATTGCTATCGATTTTATCGCTTAGGTCATTGATATAAATGAGGAAGAGTGAAAGTTCGATTACGTTGCCTTGAGGTACGCCTGAAGTCACTCTTGACTGTATCCGAACTATCGCCATCAAGTACCACTTGCTGTTTAGATTTAGAAATTTACCCCGCGAGCCGCCGATTGGCGTATGGTATGGCTTATGGCTGTTCTCTCTCGTGTAGAAAATCCTTGATCCATTCAATTATTTCCTTGTTGATACCTGCTAATTTTGGTTTGTAAATTAATTTGTAGTGAGGGACCCTGTCGAAAGCTTTCTTGAAGTCAAGGAAAATAGCGTCCACTTGCTTTTTACTTTCGGCAGACTTGATGATATCATGGACGAATAGAGCCAGTTGAGCTTCGCATGATCGGTTCTTTCTAAATCCGTGTTGGTTCTTACTGAGGAAATGATTACTATCTAAGAACCTCATAAGTGAGCTAACAACGACGCGCTCCATTACTTTTTCGGAGAGTGAAGTTAATGAGATAGGACTATAATTTCCTGGGTTCTCCCTCAATCCACTCTTATAAACAGGTGTAACATTCGCTGACTTCCAATCTATTGGGATTCTACCTTCGTGCATGGACTTGGTAAATATAATCTTGAGATAAGGGGCGACGCTTTCTGCAATTTCTTTTAATACTCTAGCAGGAATACCCTCTCGACCTGGCGATTTGTTTGGCTTAATATTACCTAAGAGTTTTTCAATTCCATCTTCGGCAAAGCATTTATTTTCCATTGACGAGAGCTTATTAATCTCCGGAAGGGTATCTCTGCAACTATCGCCCCTGGGTACGCTTTGTTGGAAGATGTTTAATATGTTCGCTTTCCTCTTCGCATCGCAAGTTACATTTCCGTCGCTAATTCTTAACGAGCTTACCGTTAGTATCTAATGAATTTATTATACCTTTACCACCTAACCGAACCTATCATATTAGATTAATTGATGCTATGCGGAAAGCTTTTGCGATTATTTCCTTGTAACGCCGCCTCGACATAAGTTCCACAGACAAGTCAATTTACTGAAATTCCCCGTATTTACGTAGAATGTGAGAGCGACAGAAACTGAGATTGTTGGCTTCTCTTACGTTTAACCCAGCGTCCGCGGTGGCGGGGTGGTTAGCGTGCACGCTAGCGCTCCAACCCATAAGTCGCGGGCTGGAATCCCGGCTAGTCGGACATTTCCAGTTAGGGAATGCTCATGTGTTATTGTTAATACTTTATCGTTATTGTACGAAGTTCACTACAATATGTATGCCAAGAGCTGTACTATAGCGATTTTGTTGCCACACATTTCCTTATTCGAGCGTTATTTCCTTTGTATTAGCGACTTTTTCTACTCTATTAGGCATAATGTGCTTCGTAGATCATCTACCTACTTGTTAATTAACATACACGGCTTACTTTTTTACTATTAAAAAAATTTGGTAGATCATGCCTTTTGATAAGAGAAAATTTTCACCACAATAGGTTGGCTCTCCTGCTTATTGAGGATATTCATTTAGTCTATATCCCGGGAACTCCCTACTGGAGGACGTCGTCGGAAGCAGATACCAATGAACGGAGCATAATCGAAGGAAGCGGTACACCGTGGATATCAAGATATTACTTATTGATGGCGGCGCACTTGGATGGAGTGGTTCATGATGACATTCAATTTCTGTTCGCAATGCTGGTCATGCAGCTATCTAACATTGCAAGTAAAGGTAACTCGCATATAGAGGTTTCACCGTATTCTTAGCATACATACAAAGTTTCATATTAAATCACCTATTTTATGGATCAATTTTTATAGTGAATAGATTGTTTGCAGGCTAACATTCCTCACGGCTGTAACTATAAAACCCCTAATTTAGATTGAACGAATGCTGTAATCGCGGAAGTTCTCAATTCATTCTGCTAGCGAATAGCCTGACTAACGGATAGTGGGCTTCTGGAAGACGTCATCGAGTCATCCATGGAGTCTGGGTATATACTTAGGTTCCTACTATAGTTTATAATGATACAGAATATGCACTGAAATATATTTAAGGGGCACCTAGATTGTTGATTATTATCTCATAAGGTATATATATTATGTTGAACTATGTGTAAGCTGAGGGTGTGTATATAATAGGCTGAGCTTTGGAAATATATTGAAGGGGGTACTTAGCTTCTTGATTAATTACTATCTCATAAAGATTGTAAGTATTGGTAAAGCTATATGTAAGCTGAGGGTGCTTATATAATAGGCTGAGCTTTAGAAATATATTGAAGGGGGCATTTAAATTGTTGATAAATTATTATCTGATGAAGTTTATTAGTTTAGGTTGAGTTATATGTAAGTTGAGGGTGCTTATTAAATAGACTGAGCTTTGAAATTATATTAAAGGGGGAAGTAATGTTGTTGATTAATTATTAACAGATAAAGTGTATAAGTTTAGGTTGAGCTATGTGTATGCTGAGGGTGTTTATATAATAGGCTGAGCTTTGGATTATGTTAAGGGGGTGGCTTGTATTATCTTCAATATTTATTATCAGATATGATAGATAAGATAAGGTTTAGTTTTTCTGAAGATGGTGATCTTTATTGAATATGTTAAGCTATTGAAATATTTTGGGGGTTGCTTTGATATTTTTTAATAACTATATACTAATTAGGATGGTGTTTTTTTAATTGGCCATGGTTCTCATAATGGGAGGGTGTAAATTTAATATGTTAAGCATGTAAGGTATTTGTGAAGGAGTGCTTACATATCAAAAAAATCCTCCTTACTTTCTAAGAAATACGGTGTATTTTTATCATAGTGAAGGAATTCCAAGGTAATATTTTTGAGAATTCATCAGCTTCCCTATTCTCATTTCCTGGTCATTATCTATCTAAATTTCATTACAACTATCTCATTTCACAACATATTCATTATCTATCTCAATTTAAGACAACTTTCTCATTTCATCACATAGTCATTATCTATCTCCATTTCATAACATTTTCTACCCTTTAAGCAATGGTATAGTCATGAATTATGATGCAAAGGTCATCCTTATATCCAATAGATATTTCCTTTTTCTCGTGCACATAATTGGTAATCTATCTGTTCACACTATACCCTTTATTCCTTATTTCTGTTTCATCGGTATCGTTAGATTTAATGGTACATTTTTTGCATCAAATTTCCTTCGTCAATGGGAATTGCTTAATGTGTCAACCCTAAGTTTGCATTCAAACTTTTCTGGCATTATCTTTTTGTATTGTCTTCTTTCTTTCTCTTCATTACTATTTCACTACTTCTCTGCCTTTCTCAACATATCAAACCTCTCTTAACTGATCCTCTTATACTTTTCCTTCAAAATCATAGTCATTTGTAGTAGAGATCAGCAATGGTTAACCGTCTCGACCCGTATTCTCGGANTCCAAAGGGCGATAGATTATCTATTTCTCTGAATTGTTATTGAAAATACAGGAATTTATTTCTATATAGTAGCAGAGCTGAAAGCTATATGCCCTTTCGCAAATATTTAATGCGTTGAGTTTCATGTTCTATAACATAGTTGTTTTTATTTTTCCATGATAATGGAGTTTATCGAGCATAATTTTTTTAGATTTATACTACAGTATTGCACTATCAATTAAGAGGGGCGGTAAATACCTCTTTGCTCACGGGTGGCACAGGCCCTCGGCACGACCACGCACCGAGGTGTGCCACCGGTTATTCCAAAGACTATACAATGAATTAGATTCCGAAACCTTTACAAACGTCTTTAAGGAGTAATGCCCGCAGAAGAGATTAGAAGAGTTCTGCGGGTTTTCCATGGAGAAGACCCGTGGCAACCGTAGACTGAGCGTTGGGCACCTACTCAGCAGGGGTGAGATCGGAAATGTCCTATCGATTGGTTTTCCCCAAAACCCCTTTCATTTTTGTAAAGGCATTCTTTCCTTAATACATGAACACCGCGAGTAACGCTTGATGGTAGATAAAGTGACGAGAAAGGGTTTTTCTCCCTTTTTACTTTCTTTTCAATATACGAAAAATACGAAGTTTGTGGCTCTCATTTATTCTTTTCTTACTGTAAAAACGACATTTTTATTTTGATTGATACTTTGCGCCCAATACGAAAGGCACCGAAGACGTTCAATTAGATCTGTCACTCTCACCTCATCTTTTTTTATCTCTATTTATGGATATAATAACAAGAGAAAATACGGTCTCACCTCTCCAGACCGATTTACAGTAAGGAAACTAATAATGTTGCATGTAAAAAAGAGAGCTCAAACTTCAACTCCGCGTCGATCAAAAAGATTTCCTTCAATCTATTTTCATACCTCACGAAACGAAAGAAGCATAAGCCTTCGCTTTTGAATCGCGCGCAAATAAATACGATGATGACGTTACGGGTCAGGCTGATTCATAACGGTCGTCATGAAAAATGTTATACAACTGGCTAGATTAATTGCTTGANGCGTATGTCAAATACGATGATGACGTTACGGGTCGGACTGATTCATAACGGTACGAGTCGGCTCAACCCGTATTTTGGCGGTACGAGTCAACCCGTAACCCGTCCTTTCTGGGGACGGGTCGACCATACGGGTCAAAACTACCCATTTGCCGATCTCTAGTGTGAAACATGGACCTTACAAAAAGAAGACATCAAAAGATTGGAGGCATTTGAGATGTGGGTGTGGCGTAGAATGGAAAAGGTGAGCTGGGTAGATAGAAAATCAAACATAGAGGTGTTAGAAATGGTTGGGGAGGAAAGGGTTTTAATTGAAGTAATTAAGCACCGACAGAAGAAATGGGTGGGTCAAATATTGAGAGGAGAGGCATTGCTGAAGATCATGATTGAGGGTAGAATGCAGGGGAAGAGAGAGAGGGGAAGGCAGAGGCAAAAGATGTTAGATGAAATAAAGGGGGGAGTGAGTTATCAGGTAACGTAAGAAAAGGCTATGAATGGGGAATATTAGGGCACATGGACCTACCAAAAGGTAGAACACTTGAAAGATATGTGTCTAAATTATAAATTGATCTCCTACATATTTGATCCTACGTAGTTGAAATTTTTACCACACACCATTTGAATGATTTAGAAAAAGTAAGCGAGGTCGATTTTCCCTAAAAGCATTGGGGGAGGAGATATTAGGGGGGCTTTAATGATGACGTCGCTCTGGCAAAACCTCATCACCGCCTCCTCGGAATGAGAAAGCATGCCAAGCATGATGTTTCAATATTTTTGCATTGATGACAATTTTATGTTTTACCTTAGCAATACTCTGAAAANATAATAAAAACAGATTTCCTAAATCGGAAATCTCTTCCTCTTCCAGCATTTTTCGGTGGAGGAAAATTGTGAAGGGAAGAAGTATTTCACTGTAACTGAAACCAAAAAGTAATTCATATAAACTGAATAAAGTAAATAATAAGCCACCATTAAAATTCCTTCATACCCTTTTCAATTGATTTGAATTTAAGATTTGTGTTTTAAGAATAAGCTCAATGAAAGTTCGAAAAATTGGGGTTGCACAGATGATCGTATAAATAAGTATATGTGAGAACAAATCACTGCTTTTCTTTGACTCTATGGTAAAGATATGTATATCTTGACTGACATGAATCTGCTATATGGCCATGTTGGAATAAAACTGAGCAATCTTTTCCTTAAAACTAGCAAGATCTGTTTGATGGGAAATACGTCGGTTCGGTGGCTCAGATTAGGTTTTCGAGGCGTCGGTCGACAACCTCTGACATCTCAGGAAATCTTCGCCAAGAGTTTTTGTTTGGGATTTTAAGATTCCTAGAATATTTTACTAAGAAGAGCGCGTGTGTTATTTAAGAGTGTTTTGGAAAAAAGAATGTCTTAAGCAAATTAAGAGGAACTAAGCATATTTATAGAGCGCGAAATGTTTTAGAAATGTTACCGCTCCTATTTATTTTGAAAAAAACTGCTTTGCGTGCTCTGCTTTCTTATTTATCTTTGTGCCTCTTCTCTCAATCAATGAAATCCTTAGATTCTTTCAGGAGGTGAACTAAATAAACATATTACTGGGTAACTCATTTGCAGAAACGGATAAGGGTTACCAAAATCCCATGGGATTATTTTGCCTTAATCTTAAGAAAATTGATATTTTTTAAGAAAAGGATCGATGATTATGTGAAAGCTGTACACCCTGAGAATTCGAGGTCTTACCTTTATATACTTCAAGTACCTGGTCGAATAACATACTTTGCATCTTTTTCAAAAGGTTTCAGCTCTCCCAACATTGAACTTCCTAAATACCAATTTTTTTTACACAAGAGCTGTCATCAGCAGTTTCTTTCCTTAATCTGTTGGAAAGGGTGAATGAGGACTTTATTTTAGCGCGGCAAAAATAGTAGAATCTCTGTCAAGGTATTCCGTTGCTTATGTAAGAGCTTCTCAATTTCAGGTGAATTTTTCCCCCTCGGATTCACACAAACCATTCAAAAACACAATTTTATTTTTATAAAACTGATTTTCTATTATGGATACTCAAGATTGTAGTTGTATAAAAGTTGAAGTAGGGAGGTGACAGAAAACAGGTCACAAAAAATTTTAGCTGTTTCATCATGCATTTAACCAAGTATTACAAAAATAGAATCAACTGCTTGGGCCGTGACTTCATGGTAGAGCTCCATCAGGAACAAAATAAAAGATAAACCTTTACACACCACAGAATATTTTAATGGTACTAATTTTAATGGTAATACCTGAAGTGAACACCTGATGATGACTCCATGGTACTACCTGATTTTAATGGTACTACCTGATTTTAATGGTACTACCTGAAGTGAACACCTGATGATGACTCCATGAGTCGAAACCTGGTAGTACCATTAAAATATTCTGTGGTGTGTAAAGGTTTATCTTTTATTTTGTTCCTGATGGAGCNCACCAGGTCAAACAGGATTCTCTTTTCCACAAGAGTGAACACTGCGTTTCTAGTTGCCATTGAAAATTTTAAGAATGGTCCACTGTCAACGAACGAAGTTGAGAAAGTGATCCAGAAGCTGGTTACTAAGTATTCAAAGGCAACGGGAGAGGCGGAAAACAAAAAAAAAATTGAATAGCAAAACAGATTTTTCGTCGCGCAGTTGCCAATTCTATCAGATACCAGTCTCCTTGTCGGATGACTCTAAGGGGTTGTTTCTAAATACCACTAGCAAGCAGTCGCCTGGCAGCTTTCTCATAAGGAGAGTGCTAGGGGAAGGTTTGGGTAACGACTATAAATACGGCCCTTAGAGTATAGTAAAGGTCTAAAGACACGTACCTGCACTAACACTGAGCTCTGCCCTGAGTCAGCCTAGTCGCACCCCAACCCAAGTAAAACCAGGCTTGTCGGCACCTCACCCATAAGCTTGCTGGCATGGTCGCATCCACGCTGCTCAATGCCTGATTTTCTATTATGGATACTCAAGATTGTAGTTGTATAAAAGTTGAAGTAGGGAGGTGACAGAAAACAGGTCACAACAAATTTTAGCTGTTTCATCATGCATTTAACCAAGTATTACAAAAATAGAATCAACTGCTTGGGCCGTGACTTCATGGTAGAGCTCCATCAGGAACAAAATAAAAGATAAACCTTTACACACCACAGAATATTTTAATGGTACTAATTTTAATGGTAATACCTGAAGTGAACACCTGATGATGACTCCATGGTACTACCTGATTTTAATGGTACTACCTGATTTTAATGGTACTACCTGAAGTGAACACCTGATGATGACTCCATGAGTCGAAACCTGGTAGTACCATTAAAATATTCTGTGGTGTGTAAAGGTTTATCTTTTATTTNCTGATTTTAATGGTACTACCTGAAGTGAACACCTGATGATGACTCCATGAGTCGAAACCTGGTAGTACCATTAAAATATTCTGTGGTGTGTAAAGGTTTATCTTTTATTTTGTTCCTATTACAAAAAGTTTAAATTGCTTTCTAGAGTTTAAAAGTGCACTAAGTTTTATGTATTGCAACATTTAATTTGCAGTTTACGTGTGTAAACTCACTCACTCACAATTGGGTGAGAAGCAAAAATAGAAAAACATTAATTATTATCACAAGTTGTGGGATTCGAGCACTTGTGAGAAATCGAGGAATCACAGTTGAAACGAGAAAGGGAGAATAGAAATCGTAGCCAAGAATAGTGTGACAAAATCAATGTAATTCAATTGCATGGTAACAAATAAGAAAAAAGCAGTCCAACAAACTCTCAGACTGGTAGGAGGCAATATTTAAATGAAAGAAAACAGAAAAAGGATTGCAAGTCTTATGCTCTGAACCACAAATGCATGATAAGCATTCATAGAAAACCATAAATTACTATCAGAGGTTTCGGCATTTGAACACTTGTGAGAAATTGAGGAAACACAGATGAAACAAGACAAGGAGAATAGAACATAATAGCCAAGATAGCATGAGAAAATCAATGTAATTCAATTGCATGGTAAAAATAACATAAGAAAAGCTGTGGTCACAAAGTCCAACAATCATTCAGACATAGGAATAACTCAAATCACTGCTGAGGATCAATATCCCAATACTAGTTAAATGACATTTTAATTCACATTCCAATGTCTTTACTAAAGCAGTAAGAGGTAGCATTATAGCTGTTCAAAAAATTTCTCCTTAAGGTTCTTTTATAGTAAATTGGAGAATTTTTTATTAATTTTACCACTTTTATCTTAGTATGAATTCAATTTGTAACTCATTACTCTTAATGCTACACATCTCTTGGGGTATTTAAATTAGTTGTAATACTATGGGTATGTGATATATTGGTATGATATCTTATCTTGTTATGTTACTAAGTGAAATTGTGTTGGGATAAATGTTAATATAGGCTAGACTACAAATTTCTTTGGTTCTGTAGAGTTTGGGTTTCGTGGTNATATTTTGCTTGTAGGCATTCGGTTTTCACGGCTGCTAGTATCAATTGGTAATCGTGTTAAATTGCTAATTCTGATTGCACGAGGGCTATCTTCTGCTGTGATGAAGGAAGTTCTCAACTGATTTGGCTGGAGAGCAGTCGAATCGACGCATAGTGGACTTCTAGAAGATCGGAGTCATCCATGCACGTACGTACCTATTTGATAATTCTACATATGTGATGTTTTCCCGCTGTTTTCGTATGATCGTGTGTGATAAGTGTTCGTCTCTACTGCTCTTGGTAGTAATGCGGTCACAGTGTTAGAGAAATAATTTATTTTGCCCTATATTACGCCAGGCCATTAATTTCCTCGCTTCACTTCTTCTAGGTGTTATGGCGTTTATTATTTGACGATAGGCTAAGGTTCTTTTTAACTTTTGCTGGGCGAAAATAGCTCTTGATTATAGTATTGGTTAATCTTGTCGCAAGCAAAATCAAGCAAGCACATGATAAATTTCATTCATCTACATTTTCATAAATACCCAGCAAACCGCCTTCCGGTGTGTGGCAGGGGGTGTAAACTCCAAGAGTAGAATTACCTCTTTAATTTATTGTTATCGCGTATCGTTCGCGGAAAAAAATCCCGAAATCCCTAATAGGGAGTCCCTAAATCGACTTGTCCTCGCATCTATTTATCTTATTTTACGCTCACTTTCGGATCGGCCGAAGTAGCAGAATGGGGTCGCATAATACCAATTACGTCTTCCGAAAATGTATTTCCTCTGAATTTATCTAACAATCGCAGCTTAGCTTCTAATCTCCTTTCTTTCAAGGATTCCCAACCTGCGTCTGAGAGCATTTGCGTTACGCTTGCTTCTCTATCGTAGCACTATTTAACAAAACGTATCGCCTTGCGCTGCACTTTCTCGAGTTCGAGAGCGTTCGCTTCATCCGCTGGGTCCCATATGCTCGCCGCATATTCCAGATGGGGCCAAACTAACGTGAAATAGCATCGCGCTCTAACTTTTTCATCGCACCTACCTACGATACGCTTTACAAAACCGAGCTTTTTAGTTGCTTTACCGTATATTTTTCGAATGTGCGCGCTCCAGTTTAAATTATTGGTAAGTGATTCCAAGATATTCTACTGAGTCGACTACATTTAAATTCGTGCCACCAATTTT
>KZ309593.1:65981-87532 GCA_000376725.2 Ladona fulva
GTTAATTTACGTCCATTTCTTTCTGCATCAGTATTAGAAAGGAATTCGTGGAGAAAAATTTGATAGAGAAATTCTTTTCCCACAGATAAGCGTGTTCCTGATATGTATGCACCACGTGTTTAAGGTCGCACGATGTGCCACGCGTTTCCATGTCAAGATGCTGTTTTGGGTAAATGCAATCCACTCTTTTTGAAGGATATGCGCTGTTATATGCTAGAAATTAGTTAATGCCATAAATTTAATTGAAATATATGGCACTAACTTCTTTTAGCATATATGTGAGAGTATGTGTTTGTGTATGTATGAATATATATGTCTATATATATGTATATATACACACACACACATATATTTATATAAAATGTGTGATTATAAATCCAATGTATGTGTGATTTTTATCTTGTGTTCTTGGAGAATATGTATTGATATAATTACTTATGGAGTAGGTGTTGGGAAAAGATGAAATGTATGCTGAAGAAGGAGAAGACGATGGAGGTGAGGGCAAGAATGGGCACAGGCGGAGGACCGTTCATAGCCCATGAGAGTGCTCTCCGCACAGATCGAGACGATCGTACCGTTTATTAACGAGGAAGTCGGCGGGGTATTGGACAGCGACTACTACCATCTCAACCCGAATTCTGCTTCCCCAACTTCCTCATGTAAATCCATCGACAGTATTTCACAGAGTCGGACATTTTATATGTCAGCAATGGAGGTGGTATGCAGTTCCCCTGTCCTGGCTGGTCCTTCGGCGAAAAACCCTTCTCCAAAAAGAGGTAAGTAATCCATTACTTTAATGTAATTGAATGCAACATTTTGTTTAACTAGTGTTTTCAAAAGCTTTCCTATTTCATACTCTATGGAACTAATATTTGACAATTTTACCATTCTCTTGATAGTGCCTATTATAAGTACTCCACCACTGCGTCAAGAGATACCAGGACCCAGTGGAAAACAAAGTAATCCTTGTAGGAAGGGTAAATAATGCCATGCTTAATTAAGATGTATTGCAGAATATTGTTTTGCCAATAATGGGCAATGTTTGCTATTTTAGGCTTTGAAGTGAACGAATGCAGAATGAATCCCTAAGTCATTACTTAGTAGTTGTAAGCATGTATGTCATGGATCAAATTTTGTTGGAAAAACTTGGTAGTTATTTCTTTGCTTTTCTTAATCATTGCAGTTAGAGATACGTCTGCAATATTGGAGGAGTAGCTGCAGGCACGTTTGCAGGCGCTGGAGGAGGAGAAGAAATTGAAGCTGCTTGAACACGCAGCGAACATGAAACTAATTCAGATGAAGCAGGAACTCACAAAGTTAGAGCAGGAACGGGCACGGAATGACCTAGAGATTTCTGCATTGAAATTGAAAGAATTAAAAACAGATTTGATAAATAAATTGAATCAGAATTATTTACTTTGTTTTCTTTCATGTCTTCCTAAACCAAAGGAGAAATCTGTATTGGTTATTTGGATTTATTTTCATATTTCATTTCTCATTCACTAAAATTTTTTCCTGGTAAGTTCCGTATAGTACAAAAAGATACGTAAGCACAAAAAGTAGTTGCTTGGAATATAAGCAGAGGTGATTTGCAAATGGGAGTAGCGTAATGGGAACCATGAGGTAGTTGGTAAACTTTATAGAGCTGTTCTGGCCCAAAGGAAGCCTTTGTGATGAAATATTAACTGCTTGTCCTAAGAAAGCACCATTATCTGTAGCTGTCTTCATTCTTAAATTGCTTCATTCCTAGTAATCCCTACTTCCTAATAAAAATCTCAACTTGTTTAGATTGCCCCAAACATTTCCTCACCTTTAATTGTTAATTTTAGTTTCATTACCTGCTTGAAAAAAAGAATGGTTTTTATCTCTTATGCACAATTGCAGTGATCCTCAAGATAATCGGAATTGTTTGAGTAATACAAGTACTTTATATATACACACCTGTCTATTGAAATGCTCATACCAGGAATGTTTTAAATATAAACATACTGCAGCCCAAGGAAGGAAAAAGGATTTGAAATACAACTGCATTTTGCACAGAAATCTTTTATTTAGTGAATAATTACAGGAAATGCTGTAAGATGAAAATCTCCCTAGCATTGGCTGCATCTCCATTTCTTGGTAGCAGAATATTCTCCACTTCCTCTTCCAGCTCCATGTCTTCCTCTGGTTCAGGAAGCCTCAACTCCACTGCAATGTTGTGGAGAACAGCAGTTGCACATATAATTGCAGCTGTTGTTTCCAGCGCATTCCCCATACCCCTCCTAAGGCAAGGAAACCGCTGTTTCCAGACCCCTATCGCTCTTTCCACAACGTTCCTAGTCTTTATATGCGCCCTATTGTACTTCTCCTCGGCTCTACTTGTAGGACGCAGTACTGGAGTCATAAGGTACCTCCTACATGGATATCCACTGTCCCCAAGTAAAATTCCACACACACCACCTTCCTCAATTCGAGCTCGAATGCTCGAGTTGTCAAAAATTCGAGCATCATGGCAGAAGCCAGGTCTCCTCGCCACTATGTCCATTATTTTAAGTGATGGGTCTACGATTATCTAAAAGTAAATACAAGAGAAAGGTTACATCATGAATTAACATGGTCGTTATCGTGACAAATAGCAATTTGCCATAAATTCATGTTCGAATCAACATCAGATGGACATACCTGGACATTTATAGAAAAATATCCTTTTCTATTCCTATAAACCTCAGAATTTGGTCCTCCAGGGTTTTTAATTTTGATATGGGTCCCATCAATGGCTCCAAGAACCCCAGGGAAACCCGAAATTTCATAAAACTGCAGGGCTACTGCAGCAGTTTCACGTGCAGTTGTGGGCATTCTCACATAGTTCGGTAAAGCACTACCAAATATTTTTGATATTCTTTTAATTGCCAATGATACGCTCGATTGGCTAACCCCATGAAGATCACCGCAGACGACCTAATGGGAAATATACAAATATTTCAGCGTTTTTGTTATTGTATATCGACCCCATCTCATGAGTAATGCAATACGAAAAACGTTGTAAAATGCAATAGAAGATCTTACCTGATAACTGCCTGTGGAATAAAATCTCAACGCCGTCAGTAGCATCATCACAGGTGGTATCGGCAGTCCTCTTCCCGACGAGTATCTTCTCATTAACCTCGGATGCACAATATCCAGTAATTGCCCCAACACGATTTCCTTAGGGAAACGATACCGCTGGATAAATTCAGCAGCTCGATAGAAATCGAACGGATTTTGCGCATCCCGAATATACCGCTTCTGCAACCTATGTCGGTAAGCTGGCCTCCGAACTCGAAGAGCGAACTCCGCGAAGTTATCCATTTTAATGGTAAAATGAAGGGGATAGGAAGGAAAGAGGGAAAATGGGTAATGTAATATAATATGTAGATGAATATGATAAATGATATAATGGATGATAATGGATACTTCAGGATCGAAAGAACACAGTAAGCTATCACACAACAAGGCGGAACGTGAAGTGACGGTAATATTCTTAGTACCAAATTTTAACACTTCGGATATCACGCCTAAGGGGTCTCCTAGGGCATGGGTCACGGTTACCCAGCTTGGCAATCCCCTTGTCGTCCGTAAGGGGATGGAAAAGGACTATAAATACCACTTTTGGTCTAAGGGGACTGCTAGGTGCTGGGAAACTGCTGGCAGTCGACTATAAATACGGCCCTAAAAGTAGCATTGTACACCCAGTTATACAAATCTTTTTAAAATTTAGTGTTGCTTCTTACTATGCTGGCAGGTTAGTACTGGAAGAGAATAAGGTCTGATTTCCTCAATTAGGCCTATATCTTGTTATTAATTTACTCCTCTGTGAACTTGCTGCCTCAATTATTCTCTAATGAAAGTATGACATCATTGCATGATTGAAAATAACTAATTACATTCTATGCTCTTCATATCTACGGGATGAACTTCTCTGAAAAGGATGGTTTAAATAAAATTAGTCACTTTTCCACAGGTGTATTTCAGGAAGTAAAAAACACAACCGGTTTCAGTGCAGATTGGCTATGAAATCTATTGGCTCTATGGAATGAACCCCCAACCACCTGGGCTATATGTTATGTTCAATGTTGGTAGAGATATGTAGACAACATTCTGTATATATGGAATGGTATGGAAAGACAACTTTCAGCTTTTTACTCTTACCTAAATAACCTTCATCCTACCATCAAATTCACCTTATAAATTTGAAAAAATAAATAAATAATAATTCCCTTACTTTCCTGGACCTAACCCTTCACCGTATTGAGAACAAAAGAACCTTTTCTATTTTCTGTAAGCCCAGATATACTGCTCACAGCGTACCTGCTTCCTCAAACCATCAAATATACCATAAATATAAAACATTAATTTTCATGATCTCCTGCTCATATCTAAGGTATGTGTAGTGGAATTTAAATTTTTAATTTAATTTTACAGGAAATAAATTACTAGCACCCTTTATGTTATGGTTTATTAATGTAATAATCTGACTAGAATTGCTCTAATCTAATAATCATTATTTATTAATTTAAATGCTGTGTGCTCCAAAATCTTTTAATAGGTCAAATTCATAATTAAATTACAATAAAATAATGCCAACACTCTGGTAACACTTTTCTTAAAATATTGAGCCAGTTCCATAACAAATATCTGTGTAATTAAATCAAGTTCATTTTTATCACAAAATGATGCTGTTTAAATCTTCTCGTGCTAAATCTTTTCTTGCTTTAAATTATTTAAATCCCCCAAGGTAACACTGTGATATTTGTTGCTTACACATCTGACAAGATATCACACTGCTGGGCGTCTTTCTTTGCTTGCATAATTGTGGCATGTCAGTTCTTTAATAGGTTACACTTGAATGTGTTAGCAACTGACTTGCAATGATAGTGAGGACTTTCCCTGTCACCATAAGCCCTTGGAGTTGCCCATTACTCATTCCTTTCATTATTTCCTTTTTATCTTGTTTCACCCATCGAAAGGTATTGTCTGTTTTCCCAAAGGAACCATAGAATTGACATTGGGTGAAGGTGAACTCCCAAGAGAAAACCCCCTTTTGGGCATGTTGCGGATGGCCATATGATTACAAAGTACCGAAACTTTGATAGGTCCAATGGAGATTCCTGACCGCTCCCATACTGAGCTGGTATCTAAAGAAAGGGTACGCTGGTGGCGTCAGATCAATAGAAAGATGGAAAAGGGTGGGACTGGGATTTGTAGTCTACAGCGCGGATTGTCTTTATTTTTGAGGTAGATGTCCTATCAGGACTTAATATTTCCCTTAAATTATGCCCGATTTCTCAGGCCTTATAGGCCCGCGATGAAAAACCAGAATTAGGTTTTTAGAGAGATAAAGGCATGCACTTTCTTTTAAAAATAATTTGGAAAAGTTTCGAGATGGTCTTTTTTTGTAAATGTGAGCTGAATATACCCTATTTTCGGCGTCGTAACGAAATTTGTATTATGTACAGTCGAATATTAAACCAATGGAAAGCATTAGGAAAATGAAACTTTTTATTCGTACACTTTGTGTTACGTAGTTATAAGGCACAGAGTATTGCGGTTATGTTATGTATATTTGCAGAGATATAAAATGCTAAACTTTAAAATTTTTTTCGCGCCACACTTTTTCTGCGGAGGTAACTTCATGTTCATCCCGATTTCTCGGGCCTTATACGCCCGCGATGAAAAACCAGAATTAGGTTTTTAGAGAGATAAAGGCATGCACTTTCTTTTAAAAATAATTTGGAAAAGTTTCGAGAGGGTCTTTTTTTGTAAATGTGAGCTGAATATACCCAATTTTCGGCGTCGTAACGAAAATCACAATATTTGCACTCAATTTTTAAACTAACGGGCGACATTAAGAAAATGAAACTTTTTATTCCAACACCTTGTATACAGTAGTTATAAGGCACAAAGTTTCGTGTTTATTGTATGTTAATTTCAAAAGATATAAAATGCCAAACTTTAAATTTTTTTCGAGCCATAATTTTTTGGGCCGATTTTGCTTCAAATTTTCTTCTCAGATTTCGCTCATAAAAGATTTCTTATTATTTTGTTTAATAGAGCAACATAGGTTGTATAAGAATACCAAGTTTTGTTTTGCTCAACGGAATACTGCGTGAGATAACGTGTCTCAAACTTGCTAAAAATCGCTGTCTAACTGTAGAAGGCTGCGGTAGGGGGTCAAACAAATGACTATATCTCAGCAAATATTTCATCGATGGATGTAAAACTTGGGAAATGTTCATAGAAGATATGAAGTTATGTTCACACAAAATTTCATTGAAATCGGTGATGGTCGAGCGGGGCATTTCCTTGAAATTGTTCCACTTGACATGGAATGCCCCTTGTTTGAGAAACCTACTATTCCGTATGGCAAAACCGAACAAATAGCTGTAGCATATTGCCGGTTTAGCTAACATCCGGTTCTTTTCACTGGCTATACAATTAATTAATTAAGAGGTATTTCTAAGAATTTCGTTAGAAACTATGACGTAGAACTAGACACTACCTTGTATTGCTTCTTGTCAAGATAAAGAGATAAAACCGTGAAAATTATAGTCATCAAACTTTAATTATGGTTAAGAGAGGTCAGATGAAAATCTGTAAGGTGCCATTAAATTAAATGTAGTAACCTGGGATGCGAGGATATACCTTCACCTAATTACCTTTCTCGACCCCCTTCCTCACACCTTTTTCTTTTTTTTTCTTTCCTTTTTATTTCCTCCCGTCTCATGAGGCGAATCACGTGCGACAGTAGAACTTTCCACGGGTTCTGACTTTGCGCACTTTGGCCATCTGCGTACAGCCGAACTCCCTTGTTTTTCCGGATTGCTCTACATTTTCATTTGCATTTCCCCCTGCCCTTCCGGGCCAGAGGAATCCTATCTTGCCTCTATTTTTCATGCACGGCCGTATAAACATGTTGTTTCCCAAAATTCCCATCCCCGCGGCCGTCCCTTGCACCACCCGCACTTTGCCCTTTTTGCGCACGGCTCAAGTAGAGTTCCCTCTTCCCTAAATTGGGCCCAAAAGATAGATTATTTAAGTGCTGGATTAGAATATCACGGGGTTGTTCTGCTTGTTTTCTACGGGTGTGTTACTGTTGCTGCGAGTGAAACCCGTGCCCGCTTTGCCTCCGTGCCTAGAAATCCGTTGTTGCCGATCTTCCTCAAACCGACCCTCCTCATCAACCTCGCATCGCCGGAGAAGGCCCCCCCAATCTAGACTAACCAGAGAAGAGGTAATTAAATCCATCTCTTTTTTATTTTACTAAAGGAGTGCTTATTTCGCAACTTGTCGTCAACACCTTGGAAAGAACCCCTTAACTTGTGGTAGGACTCCTCCTTCAAAGGGGGCCCGCACTACCTAAACATTTATTAAATTTCCTATTATTATACTAAATGATTTTCAGAGTAATGTCCTTAGTAAAAGTGTTAATAGTAATTCATAATCTTGGTTTAATTGATGGTAAGATTTGAGAATACCTCAAGTAAGATTTTAAGCCAGAATTAGTATGAATGGTGCTAAATGAAAATGAAAAAAATTCACTATCAATAATTATACTCAAGATAAAAGGAAATACATGGAAAATATTCAAAAATATTGGATGAAATATTAATTTAAGAATACGTTAAAAATGAGACCAATGGATGACAACAAGCATTACATGAGAAAATAGATATTACAGTAATTTCCGTGGTTTAAACATTAACTGTTAGGGCCGTATTTATAGTCGTTAACCAAACCTTCCCCTAGCACTCTCCTTATGAGAAAGCTGCCAGGCGACTGCTTGCTAGTGGTATTTAGAAACAACCCCTTAGAGTCATCCGACAAGGAGGCTGGTATCTGATATAATTGGCAACTGCGCGACGAAAAATCTGTTTTGCTATTCAATTTTTTTTTTTGTTTTCCGCCTCTCCCGCTGCCTTTGAATACTTAGTAACCAGCTTCTGGATCACTTTCTCAACTTCGTTCGTTGACAGTGGACCATTCTTAAAATTTTCAATGGCAACTAGAAACGCAGTGTTCACTCTTGTGGAAAAGAGAATCCTGTTTGACCTGGTGGAGAAGTTTAAGAAAGTTTTAGAAAACAAGAAGACGGATGCAGCAAGCTGCGAACAGAAGAGAGAGAAGTTGAATCGGGTGACGAAGGAGTTTAACAGCCACGGCAATATAAGAGGGAGGGACGCGAAACAATTGAAAAGGTAAGCAATGCTGTTATTAATGAAGTTAATTTATGTCCATTTCTTTCTGCATCAGTATTAGAAAGGAATTCGTGGAGAAAAAGGTGATAGAGAAATTCTTTTCCCACAGATAAGCGTGTTCCTGATATGTATGCACCACGTGTTTAAGGTCGCACGATGTGCCACGCGTTTTCATGTCAAGATGCTGTTTTGGGTAAATGCAATCGACTCTTTTTGAAGGATATGCGCTGTTATATGCTAGAAATTAGTTAATGCCATAAATTTAATTGAAATATATGGCACTAACTTCTTTTAGCATATATGTGAGAGTATNAATAACAAGTGTGAAAAATAGCGACACGACTGGGACTCGAACCCAGGTCTCCCACTTTCCGGGCAGGTATTCTAACCACTGAACTACCGTGCCGCGTCTCTCTCACACTGTTAAGGGTTTTTACTGTTTTATACCTTTTAGTTGTAATATGTTTTGTTTACTTTATCTGTTTAAATTTGATTGGAGCAGCATGCATTAATTTCAGTTTATTGGTTTTTAGTCATGAGTCAGCTCTTATCTCAGCTCCACCGATGCTTGGAATATGATGTTTTCTCCTATCGATGCTTGCCATTATTTATATGAGAAAATATTCCTTTAAGACTTTCTGCAATACCTTAAATCATTTCAATCTTAATTTTTGGAATCCAGCTGCTTTGTCTTTGGTATGATGTCTAACTACAGTAAAACTTAGCCACCAGTTTCTGCAGTGCATGCAAAGAAATTAAAAGTATCAAGGTTAAGTTAACAATTTCATCTGCTCAGTTGTGACAGGTTTCAACATCTTTCTTTATGAAGCAGTGAAATCTTGTGAAAACAATTTTGAATAGCTAACTTGTGGGTATTTATACTAATTATGGATATATATGGACCCTAACAAGCATACGATTCTATTTCAACTGTCGGAAATGGGTTGATTTCTGCAGAAATGATGTTGTTTCAGCCCAAGCCACTGTTTGTGATATGGGTGCTAACAGTGTAAAAGCAATCCGCTCCAGGGTGTCATCCATGCCTCATCCTTTCATCACATTCAACAATCAAACTATTTTCACCATTTTTGATCCCCCTCACCTCCGCAAAACAACTCACAATCTTTTCATGGTTCATGACTTCATTCTCCCTGTTCAAGCTGAGACTCTGGGGTTATTTCAAGGGACAGCATCCTGGGCCCATATTCAGGGGGCTTATAATCACGCAAAGGGTGCCCTTTTACATAGGCCACACAATCGTCTAACAGATGAGCATGTTCACTCTCATGGTAAAGAATTATATTTCCACTGTTATTGGTAATACTCGAACGGATTAAATTCAGCTCTTTAATCTCAAAAGTATATTTTAGCTGAGTCTATATCATTAAAATATTTAATTTCTTTTATAATGACTTCACAGGTGCAAAAAGAATGAAGGTGAAGCTAGCTGCCCAGGTCTTCAGTCGTTCCTTGGCTGTGTACATTGAGGAAGGTTACCATTCAGGTATGATCATATTCTTATTTTTTGAAAATACATAGTTTGATTTTTTGCAAAGTTATCTCAGGAATAATCATATCTTTAATTCTTCATCCCCATTTGTTAGGTTGTTTGACTAGTGGCGCACTTGCAACATCCGCATTTGTTGGATTTATGGATGAGTTATTTGACTCAATCAATGGGAGGGCTCAGGAAAATGCATACAAACCCCTACTTAGAGGAGTTATAATGGAGAACCTTCATATAAGATTTTGGGAAAGAGCTGAGTTGATGATCCAGGAATGGAATATGGTGAAGGAAAGAAGAGAGACAAGTTCTCATCAGTGCCACCCTCACATAGAGGTTGGCTGAGTAATTTAAAGGTATTAACCTTGCTTTGCAAGAAACTGCTTAGTGGACCAACTGCTGTTACAAATAACATTTTTGTGGGATCCTTCAATCAGGACTTTGGAAAACTTATTTGGCTGTGTTAGAGGGAACTGTGGGTCCAACATTTGCCCAATTCATAAGCGGCTTAAAAATATCTATTGTGAATGGCTTAGCTTTCTCATCTAATGCTACTGTCCAGAATGGTAAGGAAGATGGTGATAGGCTGCTGGACTCTCTGCGATATTGGATTGACACAAGTTGCACCACATCTGAGGGTGACTATGAAAGTTATGTTGGATGTTCTGGTTTTATGGTAACAAGTATTGATAGGGAACGTTCTGATGTCTCCACAGCTTTGGAGGTGTCTGAAAGCATGTTGGCATTTATTACCAACTTCCTACTAAGAAAAGAAGCATTCCATGTCAAGTGGACCAATTTTAGATAAATGCCCCGCTTGACCATCACCGATTTCATTGAAATTTTGTGTGAACATAACTTCATATCCTCTATGAACATTTCCCAAGTTTTACATCCATCGATGAAATTTGCTGAGATATAGTCATTTGTTTGACCCCCTACCACAGCCGTCTAGTTAGACATCAAGTTATAGCAACTTTGAGACTTGTTATCTCAGAGAGCATTCTGTTGAGCTGAACAAAACTTGGTATTCCTGCACAACCTTCGTTGTTATATAACAAAAAATAATCAAAACTTTTATGAGCGAATTCTGCGAAGAAAATTTGAAGAAAAATCGGCCCAAAAAGTTATGGCTCAAAAATAAATTAAAGTTTGGCATTTTATGTCTTTTGAAATAAAGGTAAGATAAACACGAAGTTTTGTGCCTTATAACTACTCTATGAAAAGTGTTTGAATGAAAAGTTTCATTTTCTTAATGCTGTCCGTTAGTTTGAAAGTTGAGTGTAAATGTTGTGATTTTCGTTACGACACCAAAAATAGTGTATATTCAGCTCATATTTCCACAAAAATACCTTCTCAAATCTTTTTCGTATTATTTTTAAAAGAAAGAGCAAGGCTTTTATCCCTATAATAACCTAATTCTGGTTTTTCATCGTGTGCATATCAGGCCCAAGAAATTGAAATAAAGATGAAGTTACCTCCGCCCAAAAAATGTGGGGACTGTTGGTCCACTTGACATGGAATGGCCCAAAAGTCATACAGGAATGTGGGTGTAGACCAGCATTGTTTGGCTCAACAGAAAATGACCCAACAGTTATGTTTTATAGAGAGTTCTGTGGACAGCAGAATGCTCCAAGTAGGGAGTTGCTGGACACCTCAATTTAAAGGTATAGGGAGGCATAGAAGGAGCACCATCGAGAAGGAAGTTCAGTTGGATTGGTTCTGGAATTGCTACCCTTATCACATGGAGGAAATGGCTGCCAAAATACTGTTAGTAAAACGATTCTGTGGTTGTGTGAGAGAAGGAACAGGATGAACAAGAAGTAATGTATGTAAGGGGTATTAAGGAACAATCAATGTTGTTGAGTTATACGTTTCAAATTCTAAGGTCCATAATATATTTTTTGTTCCAGGTTTCTCAGTTCCATTTGATCCTGATGCCGTGGAGGAGAAGTTCTCTAATGAAATTGTGGTACACAAGATATTTTAGTTTTAGGTAGGTTAATTGCACATCAAATTAAATTTTACATACTTATCTCCAACCTTTAGTGACAATATTCATTTTTTAGGCGACTTCATAGCAGTGGAGTTCAATATCACTTTTCTTCGTCCAGAATGAGCCTCACAGGTGTTGATATTGGTCCTCCACTATGCAGAGCTTTGTTGTGCAGTGTTTGCTTAATCCCAGTTTCTCTGTGTTAACTGAAATTTTCATTGCAAGTTGATCATGTTCCCATCTGGTTCTTTCTTTGATTACATTTAGTGATTAGCTTCCTTACAACAGCATGCAGTATTTTGGCAGTCATTTCCTCCATGTGATCAGTCTAGCAATTATCTGAACTTGCTTCTCAGTGGTGCTCCATATATGCATCCCTATGCTTTCCATGTGAGGTGCACTTTCTAAGATCTTCTCTGCAATTTGCATAGCACTGGCTATCAAATGCAGCAACTCCCTAATCAGAGCATTTTTTTAACATTCAACTTAGTTATTGAAATGAGATGTCATTTCCTATTTAGCCAAAGAATGCTGATCTGCACCTATTGCAGAGACATTCCTGTATGACTTTTCTTAGTAAGAAATTGGTAATTAATGCCAACATACTTTCAGATGTCTCCACTCCTGTGGAGATTATTACTAAAAACCCAGAGCGTCCAGCAGCACAAACAGAGTCACCCTCAGATCTGGTATTATTAGTGTTAATCCATAACAGTAAAGTCCAGCAGCTTGTGGTAGTCCTCACAGTTATGGCCAGTAGCATTAGATGAGAAAGCTATGCCATTCACTATGGAAGTCCTTAAGCTTCTTATCAGTTTGTAGGTTGTTGGGCAAATTTAGAACTCACAGTTCCCTCTTATAGAGCCAAATATGTTTTCCAAACTAAAAAATGCAGTTGGTCTGCCGAGGGGTTCCTTGCAAAGCAATGTAAGTGTCTTCAAATTATTCATCCAACCTTTTTGTGAGCGTGGCATTGATTATTTAGCCAAGCTTTCTGTGACAGTGGCATTGCTGAAAACATGTTTTCTCTCTTCCTTCCATAACAGTATTCCATTCCTGGATCATCAACTCTGCTCTCTGAAAATCGAAGGGCTCTCTATTGTCAATCCTAGTCTTGTTGTAGGGGTGTTGCTAGCTGAGTAATCCCATCCACTGAACCTAACCTCTGAAAATGGAGTCCTGTAGTTGCAGATGATGCAAATGCTCCATTAGGTAATCATTACAAAAAATAGCTCTCAGTTCCAGGCTTTGACAACTGGGAATCATTCCAATATCACTCCTGTGAGGAAGGACAATGAAGGCAGAATCCAAACATACTCTCCTGAGGCTGTTAATAAAAACAAGTGTCTTGTTTTGTCATATTAGTTTCTTTACCAGTCCATTACCAATTTAATTCCTTTTGGTTTTGCATTGTATTATTGTTTTCTTTTATATTGTGTCTGCATTTTTTCTATTTGTTGTGTAGTTCCACATTTACAATGTACATTGTTCTTTTTGAAAATAAAATTGTGTGTATGAAAATGTTTTGTGATTTCTTCCTTTGCTCTGTTTCATTGGAAATAGTCACTAAATAGCTCGGTTTAAGTAAAATTAGGAGTAAATAAGAAACTAGCAACAATTGCATGTAATAGTAGGTATGTATTGCCACTTTTACTACCGCTGCGTCATCTACCAGTGTTACTATGTATAGGAAACTTGGTCACCGGCCAATGTATGGGAGTCTACATTTCCTGGTTCCTCCATTGGGCAGTTTTAAGCAATTTCATTTCATACTCAAGTGGAGATAAGATATTACAGTTATAGATGGATCAACTGACCCTCTAATGGCGACATTAGGTCCTTACTTACTCATTAATGTAAATTATCGGTATCAATTTGACTGGTGTAATAGATACTGTCTTGATAAGACTAAAGGTTAAAAATTTTGTAACTTCTAACAATTATTACTAACTTTTTAAGGTTGTGCATTTTGTAACTGCTACATTTAAATATTTTTGAGAGGAAACAACCACATAAGTACCCTGCAAGCCACCTTTCGATGTGTAGCAGGGGGTGCAAGCACCATGACTCTACTTCACTAATCGATTAGTTTCGTGTATTGTTCACGGAAAAAATGAATTTTTGAATAACTTGTTCTATCATCTATCTCTCTAATTTTCCATGCAGTATCAGAACAGCCTATTTAACATGGGGGACACATTATGTCAGCTAGATCATCTGTGAATGTGCTTTCTTTAAATTTATCTCTCCATTATCTCCACTCCTTGCAGAGCTGTTTATGGACAACTTTGAAAAGAATTTATTCTCCTTACCCCATCCTAAATTAAAACAGATTATTTTCTGGAAAAGATTTGTTGACGACATCTTTTGCATCATAGACGGAACAGAAAGGGACATCCAAGAATTGTTAAGTTTAATAAATGACCAGCACCGAAACATAAAATTTACTTTGGAATTAGCTAAAAACGAATCCTTAAATTTCCTAGATCTCTCAATCAGCATTAGTAAAAATAAAGCCAGCCTAAAAGTATTTAGGAAGCCAACATATACTGACCAAGTAATCCCTAATTCATCTAACCATCATGCCTCTCAAAACTACGCCGCATTCCACGCCATGATCCACAGGCTGGTTAACCTACCCCTTTCCGCCCAAGGTTATGAAGAAGAACTAAATACAATCTAGTCCATAGCTGGCAACAACGGCTACAATACATGCCTCGTGGAAAATATTCTCGAAAAATAATGCAAAACTAGCTTCCGCCATGATATTCCCCTCATTAACCCCTATAGAGTCCGAGAGAAAGAAATGGGTGAAATTACCATTTCTTGGAAATATTTCCTACAAATTAGCCAGCCTTTTACCCTCAAACTTAAAAGCAGCCTTCTACACGCCATCCACCCTCGGAAGGTCTCTGTCCCGGGCCAAGGACAGCAGAGAGGAATCGCAACTCTCGGGGGTATACCAGCTCTTTTGTGGCGACTGCCCAGCCACCTACTGTGGGCAAAGCGGTCGCGCTTTGAAGACGAGGACCACGGAACACCAGCGGAACTTCCGCTTAGGGACCTCAGCCTTTGCAGAACACCTGTGGGAGACGGGCCATTCCAGCTCCTTCGAAGGAAAATTAATTCATCGCATCCCAAAAGGAAGAAAAATGGATTCTTTGGAAACAATAGAAATCCTGTGCCATAAGAACAATATAACAAACAACTACACCTTCCCTAACTCCTCTCCCTCCCCTCTAAATTCCTCCTCCACGACCAATCACTCCAAACCCCCTCCCTCCCTTCTGCACTTAAATACGCTGTACTTCCCATGTAATGTACCTGATGATGGCCAGCCTTGGTCGAAACCGGTCAGAATTAAAACAAAGTTGTGAAACTTACAAAGTTTTTCTTTTCCTTAGTGTTATCATGGCGTTCCACCAAGTACAGCCTCTACATATTAATTTTAGATTTATCCTTTGTTTAAGCATTCTCTCTTTTAAAGATTCACATCCTGAAGCATTTGAGTAACACTCACTAACTTGTCGTGACAATTCTTTACAAAATTTATTGCCTTTTGCTGTCGAAAATTCGGACTGGTGATTTTCAATTAAAATGTGTTCAGCAAAATGAGATCTATGAGGGGCGTTATTAAGGAAAGCTCTATGGTATTCATTGTAGCTGGTAAAAATATTCCTACTACTCTGGCCAATATAACTAATTTCACAGTCTTTACAAGGAATTCTATAAATTCCAGCCTTAAACGGGGTCAATTTTATCTTTATTATTACATAGTAAAGATGTAAGTGTTTTGCTGCTGTAGTATGCTAGGCAGAAAGCATTCTTAGAAAATATATTACAAATTTTGCATGATAATTGCTAATAAAATTTAACTTGTACCATTTTGAAGGGATTGAGTTGGTAGGGGGAGTGAATATAGAATGGATAGCAGTTTTTCTCAGTTTTCTGGCAAGTATTTTATTAACCAAGGAAGAGGGGTAACCGTTATTAATTGCAATCGTTTTTATTGTATTAAGTTCTTTTTCGTAGTTGTCGGGTGACATAGGTATTTTAATGAGTCTGTAAAGGAGGGAATGAAAGGCTGCAAGTTTCTGTTTGTAATGGTGGTTAGAAGAAGCTGGTATTACAAGATCCGTGTGAGTTGGTTTTCTATATATGGAAAATTGGATTTGGTTGTCGGAGATAAGTATGTTTAGGTCTAAAAAATTGATCGAGTGATCTACTTCAAATTCACAGGTGAATTTAAGGGAAGGATGAACTGAGTTTAACAAACGAAGTAGTTCGGTAATTTGTCTTTGGGACCCTTTCCAGATGCAAAGAATGTCGTCAACGTAGCGATGCCAGGTAACAATATTAGATAGCAAGGGAGATTTGCTATTAAAAAATTTGGATTCAACATGGTCCAGGAAAATGTCAGCAAGAATAGGGGAAAGTGGGGAGCCCATAGCAAGTCCGTTAGTTTGACAGTAAAAAGAACCATTAAACTGAAAATAATTTTGGTCAACACACACTTTAAGCAAACTGATTAATTCACTGATATATGTTTTTTCTATGAAATTGTCCTCCATGGTTTTCTTCATGATATTTAAAGTTTCATCCACTGGAACGTTAGTAAAAAGGTCTTGAATGTCGAAAGATAACAGTTTGCAATTGGGTGGTAGTTTGATGGATTTGAGTTTGTCAGTCAATTGGACAGAGTTTTCAACGGTATATTTGGCAGAAAATAACCCTATATCATTTACAGCACGGTTGAGATGGGCAGAAAGCTTACAAGCTGGAGAAGACACACCAGACACTACCGGACGAATTGGAATACCAGGTTTGTGTATCTTTGGGAGTCTGAAGAATCTTGGAGTGAGTGGATTGGAGCACTTTACACGGTTTTTAGCGAAGTCATCTGCAATACGGGAATCAGATATGGCTTTCTTCACACACTTTTGCGCGGGAATTGTGGGGTCCTTATCTACTTTGATGCAGTTGTTGTTGCTATTAAAAGTGTTGCATTTCTCAACATAATCTGATTTATTTAAAATGACTATGCAAACTCCTTTGGTCAAAATGAGGTCGTCATGATCGATGGAACATTTTATTTTTTCAAAATATTACGATTTCGAATCTCAAGATGGTTAGGAGCAAGGGAGGGGGAAACACTGGTTGAAGTGATCTCAGAGCACTTCACTTTTAGGGAGGGATGATCGCGTGTGGCCACTTCACAATCTGTCACAAGGTCTATGATGTCATTAGAGGATTTGGGAAGAGGAGGAGAATATTTAAGACCGTTTCTAAGAAAACCACTCTCTTCATCGCTAAAAGTATGATTTGATAAATTCAAAATTATATATACCATAAATTCAAAATTATATTCACCATAGTTCTACCATTGCTACAAAGAGAAGTCCTTTATTCGTGGAATAAGCTGCGTAATATTAATCATTCAAGACTTAAAATGTTCTGCTATGCTAGGATCATTTAGAAAATTGACGAAGGGACAAGAACCCTATGTACCCTGGTGAATTAATAACGAAAAAGAGCGCGGAGCAAGTCCAAAAAACCGAATCGACCGAACCGAACTATCGCAGCCGCAGCGGCCGCAGCTATCGCACGAAATTAACAGTAGAACACTGAAATACGCCCGTAATGTTTTGATCTATGCGGCAGGGAATTTACGAATAAAAATGTTAGGCTCGCCAGTGAAAAGGTTAATGATGAACTGACGGAATTGTGTAAATATCCTGAAATTCAGCATTTGTCATGAACTACAGTCCAGTAAATCATGTTATCAACGAACATCTAACTTATACAACTCTGTAATTGAAACTAACTTACCCAGATATTTCGCTACTAAGTCGTTATCGTTTGATGATACTGATTTTGATTTTGAGTACGATGCGGGACACCCAGTGTTTAAAAGACGTTCGAAAAAAGAAGCCATTGCCGTTTTAGTGAATGGATTAGGATGCAATGAGAGCGTAGCTACACAAATTCTGAAAGATTTTCCCAAACTTAAAAACTTAACATCCAAAGACATTGAAAATAAAATAGAATTCTACGCCAGTAAAGGAATTGATGTTTCAGAGATTGTTCAAAATCCTTGGATGCTTTGGTTTAAATCGAGTATGTAAAAAGCTTACGATTTCTAATTCCCGAAAGAAAAAAAGAAATTTTCTTTGATGTAGAGNTTATGTTGGATGTTCTGGTTTTATGGTAACAAGTATTGATAGGGAACGTACTAATGTCTCCACAGCTCTGGAGGCGTCTGAAAGCATGTTGGCATTTATTACCAACTTCCTACTAAGAAAAGAAGTATTCCATGTCAAGTGGACCAATTTTAGATTACCTTCGTTGTTATATAACAAAAAATAATCAGAAAACTTTTATGAGCGAATTCTGCGAAGAAAATTTGAAGAAAAATCGGCCCAAAAAGTTATGGCTCGAAAATAAATTAAAGTTTGGTATTTTATATCTTTTGAAATAAAGGTAAGATAAACACGAAGTTTTGTGCCTTATAACTACTCTATGCAAATGAATATGCATGAATAAAAAGCTTTATTTTCTTAATGCTCTCCGTTAGTTTGAAAGTTGAGTGTAAATGTTGTGATTTTCGTTACAACACCAAAAATAGTGTATATTCAGCTCACATTTCCACAAAAAGACCTTCTCAAATATTTTTCGTATTATTTTTAAAAGAAAGAGCAATGCTTTTATCCCTATAATAACCTAATTCTGGTTTTTCATCGTGTGCATATCAGGCCCAAGAAATCGAAATAAAGATGAAGTTACCTCCGCCCAAAAAATGTGGGGACTGTTGGTCCACTTGACAAGGAATGGCCCAAAAGTCATACAGGAATGTGGGTGTAGACCAGCATTGTTTGGCTCAACAGAAAATGACCCAACAGTTATGTATTATAGAGAGTTCTGTGGACAGCAGAATGCTCCAAGTAGGGAGTTGCTGGACACCTCAATTTAAAGGTATAGGGAGGCATAGAAGGAGCACCATCGAGAAGGAAGTTCAGTTGGATTGGTTCTGGAATTGCTACCCTTATCACATGGAGGAAATGACTGCCAAAATACTGTTAGTAAAACGATTCTATGGTTGTGTGAGAGAAGGAACAGGATGAACAAGAAGTAATGTATGTAATGGGTATTAAGGAACAATCAATGTTGTTGAGTTACACGTTTCAAATTCTAAGGTCCATAATATATTTTTTGTTCCAGGTTTCTCAGTTCCATTTGATCCTGATGCCGTGGAGGAGAAGTTATCTAATGAAATTGTGGTACACAAGATATTTTAGTTTGAGGTATGTTAATTGCACATCAAATTAAATTTTACATACTTATCTCTAACCTTTAGTGACAATATTCATTTTTTTGGCGACAGTGGAGTTCAATATCGCTTTTCTTCACCCAGAATGAGCCTCACAGGTGTTGATATTGGTCCTTCACTATGCAGAGCTTTGTTGTGCAGTGTTTGCTTAATCCCAGTTTCTCTGTGTTAACTGAAATTTTCATTGCAAGTTGATCATGTTCCCATCTGGTTCTTTCTTTGACTGCATTTAGTGATTAGCTTCCTTACAACCGCATGCAGTATTTTGGCAGTCATTTCCTCCATGTGATCAGTCTAGCAATTATCTGAACTTGCTTATAAGTGGTGCTCCATATATGCATCCCTATGCTTTCCATGTGAGGTGCACTTTCTAAGATCTTCTCTGCAATTTGCATAGCACTGGCTATCAAATGCAGCAACTCCCTAATCAGAGCATTTTTTTAACATTCAACTTAGTTATTGAAATGAGATGTCATTTCCTATTTAGCCAAAGAATGCTGATCTGCACCTATTGCAGAGACATTCCTGTATGACTTTTCTTAGTAAGAAATTGGTAATTAATGCCAACATACTTTCAGATGTCTCCACTCCTGTGGAGATTATTACTAAAAACCCAGAGCGTCCAGCAGCACAAACAGAGTCACCCTCAGATCTGGTATTATTAGTGTTAATCCATAACAGTAAAGTCCAGCAGCTTGTGGTAGTCCTCACAGTTATGGCCAGTAGCATTAGATGAGAAAGCTATGCCATTCACTATGGAAGTCCTTAAGCTGCTTATCAGTTTGTAGGCTGTTGGGCAAATTTAGAACTCTCAGTACCCTCTTATAGAGCCAAATATGTTTTCCAAACTAAAAAATGCGCTTCACAACAGCAGTTGGTCTGCCGAGCGGTTCCTTGCAAAGCAATGTAAGTGTCTTCAAATTACTCATCTAACCTTTTTGTGAGCGTGGCATTGATTATTTAGCCAAGCTTTCTGTGACAGTGGCATTGCTGAAAACATGTTTTCTCTCTTCCTTCCATAACAGTATTCCATTCCTGGATCATCAACTCTGCTCTCTGAAAATCGAAGGGCTCCCTATTGTCAATCCTAGTCTTGTTGTAGGGGTGTTGCTAGCTGAGTAATCCCATCCACTGAACCTAACCTCTGAAAATGGAGTCCTGTAGTTGCAGATGATGCAAATGCTCCATTAGGTAATCATTACAAAAAATAGCTCTCAGTTCCAGGCTTTGACAACTGGGAATCATTCCAATATCACTCCTGTGAGGAAGGATCCAAACTAGAATCCAAACATACTCTCCTGAGGCTGTTAATAAAAACAAGTGTCTTGTTTTGTCATATTAGTTTCTTTACCAGTCCATTACCAATTTAATTCCTTTTGGTTTTGCATTGTATTATTGTTTTCTTTTATATTGTGTCTGCATTTTTTCTATTTGTTGTGTAGTTCCACATTTACAATGTACATTGTTCTTTTTGAAAATAAAATTGTGTGTATGAAAATGTTTTGTGATTTCTTCCTTTGCTCTGTTTCATTGGAAATAGTCACTAAATAGCTCGGTTTAAGTAAAATTAGGAGTAAATAAGAAACTAGCAACAATTGCATGTAATAGTAGGTATGTATTGCCACTTTTACTACCGCTGCGTCATCTACCAGTGTTACTATGTATAGGAAACTTGGTCACCGGCCAATGTATGGGAGTCTACATTTCCTGGTTCCTCCATTGGGCAGTTTTAAGCAATTTCATTTCATACTCAAGTGGAGATAAGATATTACAGTTATAGATGGATCAACTGACCCTCTAATGGCGACATTAGGTCCTTACTTACTCATTAATGTAAATTATCGGTATCAATTTGACTGGTGTAATAGATACTGTCTTGATAAGACTAAAGGTTAAAAATTTTGTAACTTCTAACAATTATTACTAACTTTTTAAGGTTGTGCATTTTGTAACTGCTACATTTAAATATTTTTGAGAGGAAACAACCACATAAGTACCCTGCAAGCCACCTTTCGATGTGTAGCAGGGGGTGCAAGCACCATGACTCTACTTCACTAATCGATTAGTTTCGTGTATTGTTCACGGAAAAAATGAATTTTTGAATAACTTGTTCTATCATCTATCTCTCTAATTTTCCATGCAGTATCAGAACAGCCTATTTAACATGGGGGACACATTATGTCAGCTAGATCATCTGTGAACGTGCTTTCTCTAAATTTATTAAGTAGATTTATCCTTTGTTTAAGCATTCTCTCTTTTAAAGATTCACATCCTGAAGCATTTGCGTAACACTCACTAACTTGTCGTGACAATTCTTTTCAAAACTCATTGCCTTTTGCTGTCGAAAATTCGGACTGGTGATTTTCAATTAAAACGTGTTCAGCAAAATGAGATCTATGAGGGGCGTTATTAAGTGGCAGAAATTGTCAGCCAGCCTCAATGCCTCAGGGGGTGGCACAATGAAAACTCCTACAAAGTGGCAAAAAGTATGTTACATTTGTGAAGCAT
>KZ309594.1:0-15391 GCA_000376725.2 Ladona fulva
AAAAAAATTGGCTCGATTGAGGAATTGTTCAACTTTTCGTTATCAGAAAGGAATTGGATGTAAACCACTAGCCATTTTTTAAAACTGTTGAAAAGAATCTTTGCTTATTACAATAATTAAATGTAACATACTAAATCTTAACGTACAGAAATCAAAAGAAGTAAAAATTTTAAACTCATGTAATGCAGTAATCAACGAGTTGGATCCGTTATCTCTTCATGGAAGAAAATCAATGTTTTCATTGCTGATTTTAAGGAAAGGAATTGGGATAAGTGAAAGGAAGGAAGGGGAAAGTGATCTAAATCTTAACGTACAGTAATCAAAAGAAGCAAAAATTGTAAACTCATGCAATGCAGTAATCAACGAGTTGGATCCGGTATCTCTTCGTGGAAGAAAATTAATATTTTCATTGCTGATTTTAAGGAAAGGAATTGGGGCAAGTGAAAGGAAGGAAGGGGAAAGTGAAATGATGGGACAAAGCCAACGGAGGAGAAGTAGATTAAAGGAGGAAAATATGGAAAAGAAAGGGGTGTGAAGAAAAGTGAAAGTGAGGTATATAAACGCGTGTAGAAAAGTGAAAGTAGGGAATGTGATTAGTGAAAGGAAGGAAAGTGAGAAGAGGGGGAAATGCAAACTTAGGAGAATTAGTTTAAACGTGTAGGTACGTAAATATATGTAAGTTAAATAAAAGTGAAAGTGGAGAACGTGCCAAGTTAAAGGAAGAGGAAAATTAGATATAAATATGTAAGTGAAAGAATGAGGGTACGTGATAAGAGTTTGAGATGCAACATTCACTGTAAGTCTAATGGAGGATGTTTTATATGAGGAAATTTATCGGGAATTTTCTGGAAACCATAAAAACGAGAAACGAACTACATGTCGTAGCAACGAGTAAACAACACGATGTTTATCATCGCTCATTCATTTTCACGAAGTTCATCGTTGTAATTGCTACAAGGCAATTTCTGTCTACCAACTCATGATTTAGCCACACGAAATCCGAAGCTATGGTGAGCCACAACTTATATAAATATTATAACGTACTTGAGAATCTCACTTTTGTTTTACGTAGGGAAGACCACCCAGTTAAAACAAAATCCATCTAATGTAAAGTGCACTTTAATTTTATAATACAAAATGTCAAGTTATGATTGAAATAATACAGTTTTCAAGTGGAGTCAATCATGCGAAGTATACATGCGTTCGTATGACGAATCATACGTCATCCTTGAGCTTCCTTTAAATGCGTATGAAATGATTTCATTCCAGATTTCACCAATATCTCCAAATTTCACCAATTGTCTGATTCCTTTGACATTTCCTTGTTTTTAATATAAGAAAGAGAAGTAAACTTTCTACGCGGCAAGGGGTTGCATCCCATCATCTGGATGACAGTAGGAATTTACGTTGGAATTCCTTCTAAACCCGTTGATCTATATCTAAATAAAGTTTGTAGCAACGGAGAGTTGTAGTAACGGAGAGTTGTAGTAACGGGGGTTGTATTAACGGATAGTTGTAGTAACGGGGGTTGTAGCAACGGAGAGTAGTAGTAACGGGGGTTGTAGTAATGGAGAGTTGTAGTAACGGGGTTGTAGCAACGGAGATTGTATCAACTTAGATTTGTAGCAACGGAGAGTTGTATAAACGGAGAGTTGTAGCTACGGAGAGTTGTAGTAACGGGGGTTGTATAAACGGAGAGATGTAGATACGGATAGTTGTAGTAACGGAGAGTTGTAGCAACGGAGAGTTGTGAAAACGGATAAAAAACGATTGATGCGAGCATATAACGGTAGCCATTTTGAGAATGAGTAACACTCCCTCCCAGTAATAACATTTTACTAAAAATTGAGTTTCAGTCAATCAGGCGCAATATGCAAGAGTGCGCGAAACGTACCGGATGTCACGCTAACACGAACGTCATATCCGCAGCCGGCGTTAAATTCTTATCCCGCATAACTCCTTTCCCAATCCTACCAATCTCTCCCAAAGACATTCCCCGCCATTTATTTCGCCCGAACCGTTTTCACTTTGCGACTTATTCGGATAAAAAAAGAAAAAGAGCCTTCCCTGCGATAAGGGTGCCATCTCTCGGATCGCGCCTCTATCAATCATCCGGAATGATCCCGCAAATGGCATCCTGATCTCTCTTCTCCACTAAGCGTACGAAGGGTTCGACACTTTTGGGCGGGAGCTTCGTTTTTTCGCCGTCCGTCGCTGCTGACCTGTTGAAGAAACGATATCGAAGCGGAATTGAATTTCCTTCTTTGTCCGCGGGGTTTTTATTCAAGGAATGAAACGGAGCGAGATTTCTGAAAGCCATATCCGTAGAACACTCACTCCTGCAAGTTATCTCAGCGCTACGGATTCCCATTATCTGATGCTCCGTGCCCTCCCGTGTCTGCGATGGAAACTAGGACATAAATATCACACTATGGGGAATAGTGACTCGCCCAACTTTGATTTCCGTAACTTTCCACTTACTTGGGATTCATGACGTGGAAGTTGCAAAAGTGCTATACCACCATAACAGGATGTATTAATATTTCATGTATTACATGAAATACAAATATTCCAATCAAGGAATAGAATTAATTTAATTTTTGCCGCTGAGGTTTCATCACGTTTTTAAGTAGTAGAAAGCATGATTAACTGAATTCCACCAAAACAATATATTCGTGACTGCACGAGGATGTTTAGATTGTTTAAACGGTAATAAATTTAAATTTAAAGGTAAATAAAGGGGTTAACTTTCATCATGTGTCATTCGCCATAAATATTCCAATTTATCTTATCGGCGAATGTTTTGTTAAGAATGATTTTATCATTTGTTTCCAGTTTTTTGTTACGTGTGTAATGCGATGTATTGCTAAATTTTCATGTTTTCTGGAGGATGAATTGAAAAAAATAAATAAAAAACAACATAGTTTTGGTTGATGAATAATGCGAGTTTGTTAACAAATTTAAGACTACTTTGATATGTGTTGATTAATTTATAATAACTTTAGATTAAATTATAATAAAAATGAGGAGAAGTTTCCTAGGTAAAATAAAAAGCATACGTATTATTCATCGACGAATTTAAAGTACTTTAATCCTTTTTCCTGTATTATATTAATGAATCATAACAGTAATATAAAAAAAGGCCCATTTCACTATAAAATCGCTATTTCTTCCACGGGTGAGGTCCCTAAAACTCTACCCGTATATCCTCTAAAGAATTACCATGCCATCAAAAACAGTAACAGAATTACAGACATCTGTTCTTATAATTACATCCAACATAGAAAATTTCTTAGTATGCCTATAGCTTACAATAAAAACAATCTGTATTTGCAAAAATGAACTTAAACAAAAATCATCAGTTTGAAATCAATCCCTTTGGTGAACTAAACCCGGAATAGTTGTATGTTTCCAGTGGCGTGACTGATAAGAGAATACATTTCAATAATAACAACGACAATAACAACAACAACAATGGTAATATTAATAATATTGATGGTGATGGTGATTATGACGATAGTAATAATAATAATAACAACAATAAGAATAATGATGATGCTGATGCTGATGATTATAATAATAAACAACGGCAAATGTAACAATATTAAGACAACTTCAGGGCGAGAATGAAACTAATGAACCGCTTGATGAACAGCGGGAGGGAGTTAAAATCAATCATAAAAATGTGAGAATTGCAAGCGGGAGGAAGTTAATTAAGTTCCGATACGATCAGAACTATTCGCAGACCATTCGTTTTCCGTCAGCGAAAATATGTTTTTTATGCACGTAATATAATACTTTCATAATTTTCGGCCATAGCCTTTTGAAAATGCATATTCTGCAATTTGTGAAAAAAATTTCAATATAGACACACCCGCCGTCCGCGGGATGGAAAATAAAATAGAAATTGAATACATTCCGCGTCTCCGGGAAGCATAAAAGTGAACAATCCTCGAGTGAAACGACGGCCATGAATTTGGGCGGAGGAAAACGGGTCGTAAAGCACCGATAACAAATTCCACCGTTCTGAGGGGGCTGCCCTCTTCACTTGTTACATTCTGCTCGTGAAATTCCCCATCTCTGGGGAAAGGTCCTCGTGAGAGGATTCCTGAAGAGAGAGAGAGAGAGAGAGAGAAAGAATAAAGGAAGATAAACAGACTAAGGCAGCGATAAAAAGGAAAGGATGTGACATAAAAACGGAGAAGGATTAAACCAGAAACTCGAGAGTTATGAAAGATAAAGAGGATGGAGGATTACGGGAACGCGGCAAAAATGACGACATTGCGTAGGAGGGATGTTAAAGGGAATTAGATAAGTGAAAGGAAGAGAAGAGAAAGTGGAGGAATATGGGTGACTCCCGCGGAGGAGGAGTAGGCTAAAGGAGGGATATGGAAAAGGCAAAGTAGGGTAGGAAAGTGGAAGTAATGTATGTAATGAATGCAAGTGAAAGCGAGGACATGTAAAAGTGAAAGGACGTAAAGAGAAAGTGAAATATTGTAGATCCAGCGGAAGGGGAAGACGACTAGGAGAGGGAATATAGAAAGAAGTGAATGTATGGAGAGTGATAAGTGAAGTAAAAGGCCGAAATTGAGATAAGTGAATGGTAGATTAGGGAAAGTGAAATATGGGGGAGATAAACTGAGGAGAAGTAAAAAGAATGGTTTTAAGATGTGAGTTTGAGAAAAAAACATGGAAATTCAGTGAAAGTCTTTTGATTGTCTTTTTAAAGTTTTAGGAAGATAAAAGATGGATGGAGAGATGTAAGCAATAGAATGAGAAGACGTGGTAGGGGAGAAAAGTATCTGAAAGGATGATGGAAATGGAAATTATGAAAGGTGGTATTTGTAAGAGAAGAGGTTCGGTAAAAGGAATTAAGAAAGTTAATGTTGGAAAATGAGAAAAGAGATGTAGTTGAAACCAAAAGGGGAGGGTTTCGTGAGGCGTGAGAGGTGAAATGGGAGATTGAAATGTTAAATTGTGTACTTTTTTAACAGAAAAATATATAATGCTGAATTCAAGAATCATTCCTTGAGTCGTTGTTTTTACTAGAAGGGTAATGTAGAAAGATTATCCATAGCAACAGAGTTAATACCATGCACAACCTCTAGCACCGTGAATTCAGCCTTTTCATTTCAACAGAGTAAGGAAGGCATGTCTAACTTTAATTGCCCTTTATATAATCATCAATAACTCACCNGACCATTCGAATGACCGAATTTTCAAAAATTCGTTACGGGATTTCCCAGTCAGGTAGAAGGTTGAAATTCGCTACATATATAGAAAATAGGGATTTCTATGGTATGCTGTAAGAAGATTTGTCCTCATAGACCCAGGTTCGATGGGAGGACAATTCGTATGCACGTATTATAAATAATTCGTTTAGGTTATTGTAGTTGGTTCATGGAACTCGGTGAATGGAAGGCGGAGTGTTGCAGGTGGTGTACAATGCCTTAGTTAATCTATTTTACATTAAGCTTGCAGTATGCAAGCAACTTTTACTCGTATATATATATTTATGCTGCTGAAGTCTTAGTTTAGTGAAAGGAACATTTTTCATTGACGCTTTGGTACAGGATAGTAGAAAATGTTTCCTTCTTTTAATTTCTTTTCAGTCCTATTAATGGTTTGGGAACTTTGAAAGGGAAAGAGGTTTGAGTGGTGCTGAATGATGGCATTGAGATTTATTATTATGGAAAGCCACGAAAATTATTCCTCGTAGAGTGATTTACTTACGTTGAATTGTTTTTCTTATATCATTCGTGCTCTGTGAGGAAAGCACGGGGAAATTACCTCATTCCTCATCTCACGTCCTTACTCACTCACTCGAGAATTCGTTTAACACAGCGTATGGTTTACTAATACGCGTATATATTTAAGATATGCGACCTAATCTCAATCATGCATTTTGCGCACGTATCAAGTTTATGTCCACCTCAGAAATACGGAACGTATTGCGTTTCTGATTCGCGGATAGATGGTATATAAATGCTTAAACTTGCTTGATCAAATACAATTTTAAACTGAAAATCATACTTGATAACAGTTTACTATTATTGTCTATAGAATTCGCCTCGAAGAGGGCTTAACTTCCGAGGCATTATTTGGACATGGAGGACCACCTTTAACTTTTACCTTCACTCATTTTGCGTATAAATACGCATTCACTCGATACACGTATATACGTATATCGAGTAATTCCAGTTCTAAAAGAAAGTTTTTTTTTGGAATTCGAAAACGATGATAAATCCTTTCTGAAAAATGATTAATATTAATCAACGAGATATTTCTGTTCAACTTTTATATTCAGTTTAAAAGAAATTACTTTTCCGTAATAAAAACGGCAATTATTTCTACACTAGTGAAAGCCCCCGTCAAGCATCATAGGACTTAATTTACTTTAAAAATATATCTATTATCGTATATATCTGGTCCTCCTAANGCTCGCGGTTTACAACAGGATTTCAAACAAAAATTGATCAAGTTTATTTATAAAAGTAGCAGTTGTTCACGCTGGGAATTCTTCCGAAATAATCTTCCAAAAATGTCCAAAGATTTTCTAATTAAAAACATTTGTTCCCTAAATAATGGATGGTTAACGAAACGGTAGTTGGGGATACATTTTTATCGGAATGCAGCTCAGTTTTTTCTCTTACGATTAAAGAGAAAGGTTCCCATAGTGAACTCAGGGTCTAAAGACCTAATTTACTTCAAATGGGCTGGAACTATGTGTAAAGAAATAGAGCAGTCGATATAAGCTTAGATTTGGCAAATTTCGTCCTATAATGCGGTAAAAACGGCATAGAATGGAGTTCCTAGCTAAGCAGATCTCTCAAGAACTGCTGGGATTGTTAATAAGTTGAGAAAGTTTAGAAATGACGAAAGGACAAAATTTAATTTTTACACTTCTGTTAACATGTATAATTCGACGGCACAGTAGATCTTGCAATACAATTCATCAGCTTTGAGAAACATTAGATTAGATTGGATTAGAAAGCAGTGGAATTGCAGGAGTAATGAATGGATTCCTTTTAAGAAATTAACCGTTGCACTAGACCGTAAATACAGGTTACAAAATGAATGAAATTTACATATCAACGTAAATAAGTCTGAAATGTATCTCTATTTATGAGAATGCACTATATTTAATCGTATAGTAAGAGGAACTACATGTCAATGATTACTGAAATTCAAGAAATATCATTTACTATTTAATTTTGTTCTGATATACCTATAAAAGTCGCAGAGAATAAAATTAAAATGTATAAATGCTTGAGATTAAGAGCGATTTTACTTCTATCTTCCTTTTTATCAAAATAACAGCATTTTTTATATCCTATTCCATAGCTTGCAAATTTGAGTGCAGGATAATTGTATATTAAAATGACACTGCTCATTTATTATGTTTTTCCATTCGTAAGGAATTCCATGCTTGCTCTATCTATTTTTGAGTAAGTTTTTTTAAGAGCGACTTAGCTTAGCTTTGAAGGATGATTAAAAAATTGGTTATTTAGTGTATGAATTTCTATATTTTGCTTTAAAATTTCAATTGTTATTTTTAATCCCTAAAAATTAAATAATTTTAACAAAAATGCCCATAAAATGAAAAACAACTAGCTAGTGTAAAGCATTAGCGATTTATTATTTATTTGCCGAAGAACATATTTTTTTCTTAAAATAGCATGTCCTTGACGGGGGCGTTTACTAGTATATACATATTTTTCTGTGAAATATTCAGCCCACAGGCTGGTCGGGTTCTCATCCCCTCTACCTTTAGCTACTCATAGCTTTGGATAGGGAGTGAGGCTTACTAGACAAGATGAGGAGTGAGGTAATTTTCCCCTCCTTTCCTCATTGTACTTTTTTAAGCCCTTACCGAACTAGCTCCTACTAACGTATACCCTGGTTGCTTTCATATTACAGCATTCAGGAATAAGACTGAGGAGAAATGGACTTTACTATAGGTTTTCCTCTGCCTTGTACTACATTCTAAAATAATAACGAATTATGCAGGAGAAACATATAACATGCCTATATGCATATTTGGTATGCGTACTATAAATTTGCAAATGTAATTATATATGTAGAATGAATGCTTGCCTTTGCCCCCCCTAGGAAGGCTGGCGGAGAAGAAAAGCGTGATTTCTTATATTAGGATTCCTCGCAGAAATTTTGCACCAGGACCAACTTTCAAAGGGTGTACTTGAAAAATACTTCTTAGCCATAGTTGTACTTTAGTAAGATTGATGTGCAAGATACAATGCTACAACATGGAAAGCAAGGTAGTGGGGAAGAAGACTTTGAAGGAAAGCTCCGATAAATCTCTCACTGAATTGAAATATGGTGTACTGATAACGCCGTATTCATCTTTTGGTTCCATCCAATTGATTTCATTAATTTCTCCTCTAAATTTAGATCTGACATTTGTATACCAATATGTTTACCTGTATATATTTTAAGTTTCAAAGGAAAATAGTCGATTTTACCTATTCTTAAACTTTGTTCAGGTATTCTTAATCGGTGCCTATTTGCTTACCAGAGTAAATTTTAAATTTAAACGAAAAAGAGTTAGTTATACCTATTTTAAAATTGTATTCAAGTATTCCTAGTTGCTTTCACCCTCTCTGTAATTTATAAGAAAATGCTATTAATTTTGACGAAACAGGAAGACTAATATAGGTCATAAATAGACAAATTTAAAANTCCATCATCCTCTCTACTTTCTATATCTCAAGTTTCCGTATCATCCGCAAACATCTTAACTTTAATAATACCAATGTGATTATTATGGTCGAAGACATACATTTAAAAGAAATAGCGGTCCAAAAACGCAACTCTGAGGGACTCCCGAGGTCATTTTGAGCAGATTGGAAGTAATACCATTTTTCATATCAGTTACTCCTTGAGACCGTTTCGTATATATATTTATGCTGCTGAAGTCAGATTTTAGTTAAAGGAACATTTTTCATTGACGCTTTGGTACAGGATAGTAGAAAATGTTTCCTTCTTTTAATTTCTTTTCAGTCCTATTAATGGTTTGGGAACTTTGAAAGGGAAAGAGGTTTGAGTGGTGCTGAATGATGGCATTGAGATTTATTATTATGGAAAGCCACGAAAATTATTCCTCGTAGAGTGATTTACTTACGTTGAATTGTTTTTCTTATATCATTCGTGCTCTGTGAGGAAAGCACGGGGAAATTACCTCATTCCTCATCTCACGTCCTTACTCACTCACTCGAGAATTCGTTTAACACAGCGTATGGTTTACTAATACGCGTATATATTTAAGATATGCGACCTAATCTCAATCATGCATTTTGCGCACGTATCAAGTTTATGTCCACCTCAGAAATACGGAACGTATTGCGTTTCTGATTCGCGGATAGATGGTATATAAATGCTTAAACTTGCTTGATCAAATACAATTTTAAACTGAAAATCATACTTGATAACAGTTTACTATTATTGTCTATATGATTCGATAAATAAGATTAATATATCTTCAAAGTAAAAGAGATGTAAGGGTTTAAAAAGAGAGATTTAAGTACGTTAAATTTTTACCGATTTCTGATGGGCTCGANTATTAATACTGGACGAATTGAACATGAGGCGCAGATATATAAATAAACCCTTAATTCTTTTCATTAGTCGTTGACTTCACTCAGAGAGATTTCAAAAGAAAGAGCCTCCCATTTCTCATAATGATCTTAATTGGGGCTTTTGAAAGTATTAAAACTTTCTTCACGAGGAAATTTGACTTTGAAGAGAAGATCGTGCTAAAAGTAGGAATCGTATATATAAAAAGCACATGTCTGTCCGTCCGTCCGTCTGTCCGTCCCCCTATTTATCTCAGAAACGGCTTGACTTAGAGATCTGAAACAAACCGCATTGTGTTTCTACGATGCTGAAACCCTCAGGAAGACTATTATCATCTCTGTAAAGGCCCGGGTTCGAACCCAGGAGCTCATAATGCCTTTCCATAAGAGATGAACGTAGAGTACGTCTTTATGACTTGCAGAGGTTGTTTCTTTTACAAAATAAAGTTAGAAGCAATGGTCCTACGAAATTGAGACCAGTGTCACAAGAAAGAAAAATGATCACAGATTCTTATTTTAGTCCTGCAATATTGATGTAAATCCGAAATTGCGAGAATTTTGATAAAATACACGGAAAACTCCGGGAATTAAACAACCCATTCTTTTCACGACTGACACCATTGCTGAATGTTGATTTTAGGAATTTTCCCATATAAGTAAACGGGGATAACCAGTTCTTATAATTGTTTATACGAAATGTACGGAAAGTAGGCTTTCATGACTTGAAAACACGACATGACTTTTAAACTAAATTAAGTTCCGCCATGCTTGCCGGGGGTGTTTACTGGTGAGTAAATAAAATCTAAGCCNCCTTTCCATAAGAGATGAACGTAGAGTACGTCTTTATGACTTGCAGAGGTTGTTTCTTTTACAAAATAAAGTTAGAAGAAATGGTCCTACGAAATTGAAACAAGTGTCTCAAGAAAGGAAAATGATCACAGATTCTTATTTTAGTCCTGCAATATTGAGGTAAATCCGAAATTGCGAGAATTTTGATAAAATACACGGAAAACTCGTAACATTTTTGGGAAATAAACAACCTATCCTTTTCACGACTGACGCCATTGCTGAATGTTGATGTCATGAATTTTCCCATATAAGTAAACGGAGTTAACCAGTTCTTGTAAGTTTTTTATACGAATTGTACGGAAAGTAGGCTTTCATGACTTGAAAACATGACATGACTTTTAAACTAAATTAAGTTCCGCCATACTTGTCGGGGGTGTTTACTGGTTAGTAAATAAAATCTAAGCCCAGGATTGTCTAACATGCTCTCCTCTAACGGTTTGAAAACGCCCCGCCGATATTCTCGTAGTTTCGTCAATAAATATCGATCTCAGAAAGATATGCGACTGAGGTTGTCCCTCTCCTTGACGACCGTGTTGTTTGTAGAATCCGAGAGCGTGCCTTTTTGCATTAGAATTTGCTAACAATGTTGTCTCATTTTATTAAATAATTATAAGAATTGATGATGATGATTAGTGACGATGATTTGATTGATTAATAATGATAAGAATTGATGATCGAAGAGGCACTTTGAACATTTTGATGACAAATCGCTGGGTCAATTTACAAACCATTTTGACTGCTTCTTAATAATCTTGGTTTTGCGTATTCCTAAGGCGACCAATATTTGCTGTATTTTCACTTTTAGAGAGGCGTAATCTCACAAATTACGAAGCTAATAACATACTTTTTGTTGGGTTAATATGGTATTCTTCCGTCTCCTTAGTTACGGTAACTATGTAATTTTTTTATGAGTCCGTTAATTCGCAAAGAATACTACGTATATCAACTTTTATTTCTCCGATGAGATTCAACAGTAAGTTTGGTTAATTTTTTATACTAAACATTTACTTCATTGATTAACAATAACAATGACCTATTGTTAGTAGTAAAGTGGGTGGTATGTTACCAGTGGTAGATGACGCAGTAAACATTTACTATGGAAACGTGGTTTTGCTTTACAGGAAAGCGAATCAGAAGCGATCGAGATCTGTTTTCTGATTGCCTATTACTTGTGTTAGATTGCCTATTTCTCCCCCGATTTCTTTAATTTGATCGGACGTTTTCCAAGGGAGGACTTTCACTGAATACATTAAGCAAATCAGACAATATTTATGTCGATTTTTCCTAAAGATTCCAACCCTAAGTCTTGAAACATCCGGATAACGCTAGCCAATTTTTCGTTGAAATTAAGTAAAATCGACTTTAGTTTACTATTTTTTTTAAGTAAGCAATCCGTTGAACCTGCAAATTTAATTTATAAATGATGCGAAATCCTTATATTTCGGCCATAGCTGAAACGAATTTCGGAATCTCTTAGAAAAAGGCTGTTCTCTCGCCACAATACCAAATTCTTCCTTTTCCGAAAGCTTTATCGATACGAAATTTATTTTTATCCCTTCCCAGGTTAGCCTTAGTCACGGTACGGCGACCCTTTATTTGCGATGTCACGTTTGTTTCATTCACGAAATTCCAGCCCCTCCATCATCTGTATTCCCAAGGCGGAATTCCTGGGGCGTCATGCGGAACAACCTCTGCATTCCAATCATCCATAACCACTCTCCCTTTCACTTGGCCCATTACTTCTTCCGAACGAAATGTCATCCGTGCTTTGGTCATTTANGGTGCCAATTTACGTGTCGTCAACCTCTCCCTCACTGGTTTTTTTATTCGCTTTGGAATGGTCTTGAGCGGCGACCACAGGGCGATGCGGAAGGTCCGCTGATATATGTCGCCTGCACTACAATATGAGTGGGCGAACCTGGAGAGATGCTTTTTGCGTCGTCCGCTCGCCCGAGACATAAATTTCAGCTGTGAATATCGCGCGATTCAAAGAAACGTATGACCGGAAGCAGAAATGTTTGGGGGCAAATACGGAGTTCGAGGACTCGCGAACGTTTTTTACGAGAGGCCCTCCAAGTCCCTTTCGGAAATAGCCATTTGAAAAAAAATCGCAGTTCATTTGTTAAGAGCGCCTGAAAATTAAGGAAAGCGTCGAAAGCGGGAATTTAGGAGCAGTGATTAGAATATATGCATATGGAGTGTTTGGCGGCTGTAAACCAATCACAAAGCACCTCGTTTCATTGTTAGGAGACCCGTTGCTACGGATTTCATTATTACCAACTCCGTTGCTACGGGTTTCGTTGCTTACGAATTTCGTCTCTAAGGATTTTATTGGTAAGCATTTCGTTCCCAAGGGATTTCATTGTTACATATTTCGGTGCAACGGATTCAATAATTAAGAATTCCGTTGCCGCGGATTTCATTGTTAAGTATCTCGTTGCTACTGCTTTCGTTGTTTACGAATACGGATTCCATTGTTAAGAATTCCGTTGCTACGGATTTCCTTGTAACGGATTTTATTGTTACCAGTTTCACAGCTCAAAATCATTTCCTGCAAGTTAGTTAGAATACGTTAGCTACGGATTTCATTGTGGCGAGTATCGTTGTCTTGAAAATGTTAGAATAATTTCTCGTCTCTCCATAAGATTTTTGATATCAGAAGGCTGAGTCTCGTAGTGACTTCCGTGTTTTTGAATGCATTTTTTTAAATGATATTTAATGGCCTACTGTTATTATTATATGGTGATTAGTGGACGTTAAATGAATTTAACGAAATGACACTTGTGTCGATTAAACATGACGCGAAACTTAATTTAGCTACATTAATAAAGCTTAGAACTAGGAAACTAGTTTTAGTCAGTATCTCAGAATTATTCATAATATTATTCCATTGCCTTTTGTTTCCGCTATTTGATCTTTATAAGAATTGCTATAGACGATTGAGAATTAGTAAGGGATGGCAACCTCTTCATTGAGCCCAGTTTCCTAGTCTAACGACTAATCGAGAACACCTCGTCTACTAGGTTAAGGAACGTTTTTGGCTTGGCATCGCCCCTTTTTTGCGGCGGCCCTGCTTGGGCAAAGACGCCTTTGCGGTCGTATGTATGAGGTGCAGAGGCGTTAGGGACTAACCTCTCTCCTCGGGTCCGTTCCTAACGACCTTTCTGTCATCGGAAACAAAACCTAAGACAGTTCCAGGGCTGTTTCCTTGCTTTGCAGTTAGTAACAATCTCCCTCAGGTATGCGATAGTTCATAGTCGAATCTCGAAGAGAAATGTAGCTTTGCGAAAATTGCATAAGTTTCGCATATTCATCAACATTTTATCCAATATATTGACAAATAGTGATACTCATATAGAGTGAGTTCGAAACAAAAAAATTTACAGTAGACATTGTTAATGCGTGACATAGCAACGGATCAACAATGACTGAATCTAAAGAAAATATTTAGGTAAAAACTTAACTATTTGCATCAGAGATGATTCACTTTAACAATCACGCAATAATTGATTTTTTAATGAATGATTCACGTGACAATTTGAAAGGGTCTATGAAGGAAAGGAGGGAGTTTATAAAAATTGGTTGTCGATGGAATAGGAAATGTTGTACATGGGACATGAAAATGGAGAGTTGTAGTTAACGTGGTGTGATAAATTGAAGGATTAATGTTTCTTTTTGAGTTGTTAAAGAAAGGTATTCTAATTCATAAGCTATGAAGGCATTCTACTAGTAGGGTATTCGAGATTTTACTGTTAGTAATAAAACGACCTTTTTTCATGTGTGTTATATTTTTAACTCCCGTTTCTAAGGATTTCGACGAATTTCGTTGCTATGGATTTCATTGTTACGGTTTTTGCTGCTAAGAATTTCATTGTTACCGAATTCAATGCTAAGGATTTCATTGTTACGAATCACGGTGGTAACGATCTCGTTGACACGCATTCCGTTGCTAAGGATTTCATAGTTACTAATTCCGTTGCTGTGAATTTTATCTTCACGATTCGGTTCAGGTGTATCAGAATGGGCTGACATTGCAATTTTATCACTGCCTGATATTCTTAAAATGAATATGCTGAGTATGGTATTCATTCTGAAGGAAATATTTCGCCTTTTTTCGTGTTCTAGGATTATCTATGCTATAATTCATTACTGCAACTCTCCAGCCAACTCCAGTCCATATCGAACATCTTATCATTCATTCTACGTATATGAGCATCAATTATAAAATTATTCTTAGTAATTAGTGGTTGAATCTTACACTCATGTGGTTGTCATAGCGGATTTTTTGAAAACTACATTTACAACATTTACAGCGTACCATATTGCACTATTTTCATTTACTTTATCTAAATTCTCGCAATATCTAATAGAAAACAATCATTTATTATTAATTATAATATCGAAAAATAATACTCCGGATTTATCGCACTAAATCTAGCGTTTATATGAACAAAATATATTAATAACTTATGGACTTAATTTATTAATAATTTATAGGACTTAATCTAGGATCTTTGGATTTATAAGACTAAGTATATCGGACGAAATCATCGCTATCAATTTAATTGCCTCAAATGAACATTTGGACTATAAATGTTTAGCAAATATCGGGCTAAATCGTGAATTATTAGAAACGATGCATTATGACTAAACTGAACCTAACCGGAACCGATGTAAATAAGTATACTTATTCATTCTTTTGGCAATTTATGCGAAAATATGGACTTTAGTCATTAATTAACACCTGTCCGATTACGAACATTTTTAGTTAAGCGGCTGACATTCCCAGAACACGGAAAAAACACTTTTCGGCATTACAGAAAATTTATGGTCGAGGAGGTAGCTTTAATTTATTCCATCGACTACGTTTCCTTGTTTTCGGATTAATGCAGAGCTGACGAAACTTGAAGAATTCCTCCGGTGCCAATTTACGTGTCGTCAACCTCTCC